>WTSP01017420.1:0-18091 GCA_025331215.1 Actenoides lindsayi | reverse complement strand
GCGGAGCGGGCAGCGCCGCGCGGCATTGTGGGTACGGCCCACAGCGGTGCGGGGGGGGGCGGCAGCCGCAGTGCTGCGCCTGCGCGCTGCGCCCCGCCGGTGACGTCATGCTGCCGGGAGTGGGGGAGCCCGCGGAGCCTCCCGGGCTATAGCCGCCCCTGCAGCGGGGCACGGCGCGGGAAGGCCCCGGCAGCGCGGCCGGGCTGAGGCTTGCCCCCGGCAGCCACGCCGCTCGGCCCCGCTCCCCGCAGGCCGCTACCCCAGCGGCTGTCGCGAGTCGGAGGGTAGCGGAGAGAGGGCAGGCGCAGGGGAGGCGGTTTTGGGTTTGTCTTCAGTTTAGGGTTGTTTTTTTCCTCTCTGAGTTAACATCGCAGACCACAGACAACTCTGGTAGAAGTTGGGCTTGCCCGGCTGAGTGAAACCCACCCCCCCCTCCCCACTTCTGGCCCAGCACAGAATAGAAAACAACCCCGGGGGAGGGGGGGAGGAGAAGAACAGGAACGGCTGGAAGCAAACAGCTGAGGGGCTGGGGACAACACACCCCTGCTCAGAGCTGAGAGCACTTCTTTCCCTTGACCACCTTGGACCAGGGGTAGCCTCCAGGGACTGAAATTAGGTTTGTAAGCAGTTCCTCACTCACTTCTCGAGTTGTGGCTTTCACCTCAGAATCCTTCCCTGCCTTGGCAGGGCTTACAAGAGGAGAAACTAAATTGTTTCAGTCTTTTGGGATTATTATCCAAGACTGCCCAAGGAGTTAAGGTTGCTTCCATAATGCTGAATTCCCTCCAACACCACTCACAATGTGCTATCAAGCAGACAAAACCACCTACTTGACTTTGAATTGCTACAAGAAAGGAACGAGAAGGGAGGAACTGCATGAACTAGAATGACAAAAGGTTAATCGAGAAAGAGTCACCACAGCTTTTGCTGTGAAAAGCTCATTCACACCTTGTCAGATAAATTCCCAGCTCTCCAGGTCAGCTTGCAGCCTAGTCTCTCTTGCATCTAGGCATCCAGTACAAGCACCTAAACAGCTAGAGCTTTCTCCTCCCATTTAGTCAATCACTGTCACTTTTCCATTGTATCTCACCCACCCCCCTTATTTCATTTCTGAAATACTCCTGCCTAGTGACCACGAGCAACATCTGTGACACCTAAGTCATAGGCCAGCACTTTTAATCTGTCCCTCTTCCTGAGCAACATCCCCATCCCAGGAAACACCCAAAATACAGCAATTTTGTCAGTTAACTTGGTAAATTGCTTAGATGTCCTTGAGAAAGGCAACAACACTCTGAACTACATTATCAATTCTTCAAAGCATTCTTCATGATGTTAAGAAAAATCCGTGGAACTGTGAAATCTGTGAAAACTATGACTCTGTAGCCAGAGAATCATAAAGACACTAGTAAATAGGAAGTGATTTAAAAGATTCGTTGTCTTTGGCACGACTATCACTGTTGATTCGGTTGCTGCTTTCAATGGCCAAGACTGGGATCTTCCAGCTCAAGTCTTAAAGCAAAGAGAATAAAATCTTTTAAAAATAGTGAAGACTGAATTTAATGTGAACATACCTTGATTATTCCTTACACTCGTTAATTCAGACTCATTTTGCCAACAATCACAATCATGAGTATTGGAAGAGTTTATTTAATTAGTAAAAAACCCCAGGAGTGAGTTACAGTTTCATTCAAAACTGCTCAACGAAACAAGAGTCAGAAATAGAGTATCTGCCTTTTTTCTGTGCAGCTGTTTCCAAAGATGAGCTAAACTTAAGTAGTAACAGATAGATTGCTACAGTTGTCAGGGTGCTGATTGTATATGGTGCCTTCTAATGACTTCAGTTAAGGTATTGGATTCTTAAATAAAACTTAAAAAAACCAAACCATAATCAGTGACACTTAATATTAAAGCAAGCCTCTCCAGTTTGCAAAACTGCACACTTTCAACTGGCTGTAATTGCTTAATGACAATGTGTTTGGTGTAAGTAATATTCATGCAACAGACTTCTGGAATACAGCCTGCAGAGCAGATCACCCAACACACATCCTCCCAAACTGGGGCACATCAGGGGCTGCAAAGGCAGCCCAGGAACCTCTGCAAGAATACCCCACAGCACCCCAATGAAGGTCCCTTTGACCACAGAATCAACCATGAAGCAGAGAGAGGATAATACCCTGCTTTTCATCACCAATGTCAAGACCAAGGCAAACTGCACAACACAGTCAAGGTGACACTGGTTAAGTCTGAAGGCTGGTTTGAAGACTAAGCACAAAGGAGATTAGGTATTGAAACATCCAGTTGACTCTATCTGCTGAATAAAATTTTACAGTATTCAGACTGAGCGTTTAGGATCTCCTTTAACACCAGAGGAGACTCCGAGGATGTAAACAATATATATTAGATAGATAGATGTATATATACTTCAACCTCCTGGCTGATGCTGCCCCCAGCCTGCCCTGCTCCCTCCCTAGAGGCAGTGGGACAGGCCACCCAGGCTCTGCACTTCCAACCCCCACCCTGCAGATATTCCCTCTGAGAAATCATTTTAACACAGAAAAACCAGTCAACCATAAGAATGATTTAGTCATCTGCTCAAACCAATTTCACGGCATGAAATTCTTCTTCCAAATACAGTACACACTGCAAACTCCAGATTACTGGAAACAACTAGTCAAGGGAGAGGGTTGTGAAAGAAAAATCGGGAGTTGTGGCCGTAACATTAGTTCTTAATCCCAATGCAGAATTTTAAAGACTATTTTCCACCGTGGCACTCCCACTTCTCTCCAGAGACTACTAACCACTCTACTAACCTTTTAAGGCTACAAAGATAGCACTGAAGTCCTAGAGATGTGCAGAAGCAGAAACCTCTGTGTTTTGAAGATTACCTACAGAAAGGAGCTTTTATGAGGCCTCTCGCATAGTTATACACCGGTCATTGATCTTAGCTCTCATAATGCAGACTCAGATTCTTCCTTGTGTACTATAAAACAAGGATACACAGATTATTACACTAGGTAGAGTATTTTTAAGAACAAGAAGAGGAGTTACATATATTAGTAAACATACTATGCTCTTATTCATCTTAATCGCCGTTATCAAAAAGCTTTAGCTTCTTTCAGCCCGAGTGACCTGGAGCTATAAAGCCACCAGCTGAGATTTTGACAGGAACGTGTCATGGCAAGACATCAATGGGTCATAAAAATAATCAGAAAAACTGACTTCTCTTTGAAGGCAATTGGAAAAGCTCACTCTGGATCCTAATCATCTGCCCAAACTTCTTTCATTTCCCTCTTAACACCATCATACCAAAATATATGGTTCAGACAGAACCATATTTACGACAGAAAGAGTTTTGTATAATTTGACCTGTATTCTTTTCAGCCTTCAGGGGCAGAGGGGAACAACAAAAGCACCCTTACCCTCCTTAGTAATCTTTCAAAAGATCTTGTCCCACGTTATGAAAAATAGTTCATTATATATCTGAGGGGTAGTTTTACTTGCCCTTTCGAGCACTAGCTCTGTAGCGGGTGCTAGGGAATAGAGGCACTCGGGCAGCACTCCTGCCACAGGGTTTGTGTGTGGTGCCAAGATTAGTTTTGAATGGAGGCATTTGACTAGAAGGCATGCTTCATAGTGGTTTAGCCCCCCCGACTCCCAGAGCTATCACTCCGCTGTTATTACTTGCAAGAATGAGAGAAAGGAAAAATAACGTGGCTAAGAAACAAACGCATTTCCTATTTTGTTACTTTTAAACATATTTCTAGAGCAAAACACTACAGGTATGAATGTCATTCCTGTAGCAACGGCTCTCGCAAAGGCCTCTCTTTCAGCCAGTCCTTACATATGTAAAAATGTACCTGCAGTAGCTGCTGGGTGTTGCAGTCTCTGATCAGTCCTTGCCTGGTTGAGTCGATGCTGCTGGTTACTCAGTTTAATCCCAAGTAAACTGCATGGAAGGAGGCAGGCAGCACACATCAGTTCTACCATGAAGCAGAGCAAGCCACCCTGCATTTTTAGTTACTGCCAAAAAATTAGGTTATCACAGAAACTGTACATGATGGATATTCTCAGAAACAACACAGAAAATAATCTTCAAAGTTACCTAACAACAAAAAGCATGTTTTGACTCCGTATAATAGCACAGTTCACTAACATTTTAAAGAAAGACTTCTCATTTTTCAACCTCTGCTTCTTTTGTCTTAACCTTTCAGCAAGCCTTCGGCATCAGTTTTCTATACAAGGCAAAAACAAATAAAGAATTCCATAAATCAGACTTCACAAAGTATTGTGGGAAGGTGAACAAAGCCATAATAATAATTTTAACACATGAGCCTTCCATCAGGAATTCATGGGGAAAATAAAGGAGCAAATGATACAAATGGTTCTAGTTGAGGAGATAAAACCATTTAGAGCCAATTGCCTTCCAGTGCAAAATATAAAGACTTCTCAAAATTACCGTTGTATGTGAAAAATGAATTTCAGACAGTAAAGGAAATCAAGTTCACCTATGTGTTCTGAAATAAAAGGTAGAAACAGAATGAATCTCATCTACAGATGTAATCAGCTCAGTTTAATACCATTTAATAACTCATCTCTTTTAAACAGGTTAATAAAAAAATAAAGCTTAGTGGGAAGTTCAGCATGCTTCCCTGTACTCAAGAATACATTTCGTGTTTTATATAATAGCTTTATTATCACATGGGTAGAGGTGTTTAGTAGATATCATGCAGGTATCGCAAAACAAAACAAAAATAAAAGAAAAAGAAAAAAGATGAAGAGGTCACCTAACAGCTCAAAATTCCTTTTAATTAAAAACCAAAGGTAATTCTTGCTGATTTTCCAGTTACAGCTATCTCTTGCTGGAATCCCTAAAGGAAAGGGCAGGCTGCTGCAGTATTCCACAGCACAGCGTGGTTTTGCCTTTTTCACAAGGCCTTCCTTACTCTTCACAACCCTCGGGAGTCCTCAAGGGGCAGGAAACACCCGAGGCCCTTGGCAGCTGAAGATAAACACAGAAGGGACAGGTTTAAAAAATTAAATAAATAAATGCTAAGGTTTTGCAAAAGGAAAGAACCTTGATCTCAACCTTTTTAACGAGTTAAGGCTTTTGGCCACTGTGTTGGGAAGCCAGTCTGTGGCTGAAACAGAACAGGCTTTCATTAACACAGCCTGATCCCAACTACACAGTGAAACAGGACTCGGTGAAAATGTCAAATGATTGCAAGATTGACATTACACTGAAACATAGTTCAGTTCCTTCTTTAGTGCAAAGGTCCCACTTAAACGTTGGCTTTACGCAGCACAGAAGGGATTTTACAACAGCATCTGTTATCGACCAGAAAATGAGACAAATTTTGAGAAAAGCCACTGGACAATGAGTAGTAGGGTAGTTTATTCTGAGAGCTCATCTACATGAAAATTTAACTATGCAGAAAAGTAGGCTGTAAATCTACAGCAACTTCACACTCAATAGTCCAGGGGACACTTGCTCACAACTTGCTAAATTCACACTCAAGTTCACTACGGAATAAATCCCCCGTGTAGATGACCTCTGAGATTAGAACTGCAGCAATAAAAATAATCACTGTTCAGTTTTAAATGCCAATAAAGCACACTTTTAGAGTAAATCCTAACTAACAAAACAATCGTTGAAGCTAAATGATCTTACAATAAACTTGTGAACAAAAACGATTCAAATTCCTTTATCTACCTATGTGAAAAATACCATTTACTGTGCGGCCCAGATTTAAATAAAAGACAAATATTATATCAACAGTATTTACTATATATATTTACATGTAATGCTGTGATGAAATGGAGTCAGCCAACATTACAATAAGAACAAAACCCTTTAAAGGTACCAGTACCTTTCATGTTATCGCATTCACGGAACTGTTCTCTTACATCTTATTGATCTGTCATATGATAAGTTAACATGAGGATACAAATAAACCCTTGAATTGGAGCTTATGCTCATGTGTCAACCCTCGTTCTGGAAAGATATTTCAGGGGCACCATCTCAACTCAGATGAGCAGCACTGGTTTCAGTAGGATAAAACTTCAAATGTGCACACCAGTTTCTTGCTGACCAGGGTCTCATTTTCTGGGATTCCACTGACAATACAATAAACAACAACAGTTATAAGCATACAAGGGGAGGTATCATGTACCTTATTAAGTGAATATATATACTTCTACTTAAGAGTGAAACATAGCTGGTTGTCCATTGCCAGTTACTGACTTACCAGCCAAAGGAATCATTCTTTCCATTTTATATACACTGACACAGGAGCCTTCTCTTACACAATGCCTTGAACATTACTTGAAACCAGCCCTTTAGTAACAACTACACCCATCTGTGTACCTGACATTTCCTCTAGTTAATTGAGCTGCAGTGGAAAACTGTATACTCTTTAGGTACTGCTTGAGAAATGTAATATTACACTGCTTAAGGTTAAACATTTTTAAATCACTTGAGAACTGAAAGTTTCATATAATCGTATGATCGTTGTCGTCAATCGGCAGGATGAGTCTATGCAAGTGAAATATTGGCAAAATAATCAACGTTAAAAAATCCTAATTAGAACTTCAAAATCATCAGGCAGCCACAATAAAAATGCTAACCTGCTCTCTCCCTTCCTATATGCCCTCCCAATACAAAGGACAAGCAGGAATGATGTGACGCTTTGTTAATCCAGTTAGTAAAGCGGATGTAGGTTCAAGTATTTAAATCCACACAGCACTAATAAATAGAAGTACACAATCAGGATGAGGATATCACTGTAGTTAAAGTACTGCAAAAGAATCCTTTAGTGAGCACCGTTATTATATTATGCTATTATTTTGGAACTCTCAAAGGAAAAAAAAAAAAAAAAAGAAGAGAAACATTGTCGATGAGAAACGGACTCAGACCAGATCACATGCAAGCCTACAGAGAAAGTTATGAAATTGGACTGAATAATTAAGGGGTTTTCTCCTGCAAGTTTTAGAAAGCATTATCTGTAGTTCATGTCTACATTACAATTTTTGCTCTGCATGTAATCAGAGCAAAATGTTACATCTGTGTTTTCACTTCCCTCATCCCGAGGGCCACACACCCCCCCCTCCTAAAGTAAAACACTGATGGTTTAGTTACAAAACTATACGCAGTACATTTCTGAACACAGGTCCTTCAATTTTAGGCCATGTGCTCATTTAAAGACATTCTTATCAATTACACGCCTCTCCTTTAATTGCTTAAAAACCAATAGAAAGGCAAATATACAAATATCCGAAGTGCTGATCCTGAGATGAAGTATGAGAAATTGGGGTCCAGTTTGATCCTTATTCAAACTTCTGCTTCAGTTTCTTCTGGAAGACAGCTGGCAGGATGGAGAGGATGGCTAGAATCATGAGAACAAAAACAGAGTTCCAGGAAACAGCTTCCCCTGCTGTTGTAAGTTGGTACAGTGTAGTTCCTGCCTTGATGGCTACAAAAGACGGTGGTGCCACACCTGGAGCAGGGAATGGGGAGAGTAGGAGGGCAAAGGAAATAGAAACAGCTTGTTAGAGAAAAAGAAACAAAGAATGGAAAAAATCATAAATTAGCCACCTAACTTTTAACACTAGAAATTGCAGACATTGCTGCCTTGTACTATTTTTTCTTTTTCTTTTTTTTTTAAGAAGGATGTAAATACAAAATTCAGCAACAAAAATCTCATCTCAAAAGGTGATCTCTGCTGAACTGGTTTTATGCCATTTTTAAGTTTTTAACACCAACTCCAACACAGGAGACTAAGAAAATCTCTGGTTCTTAGACTACAGATTACAAGTTGTCTTACTACCAATGGATTTTATTTAATTTCATAAAGAAAAATATGGACTATTTCCTAACCAGATCAAGTATTTGCAAAAAAAAAAAAAAAAGGCCAATTACAAAACTAAACTGCTTAGCACTACTTTAATTAAATTATTAATTCACTCCTAGGAAGACACATTGTGATGGAACAAAATGGAGTAGGAAGGAGAGAAGCAATCCTTCAGATGAAAGCCACATACATCATCACACAATTATGCTGAGCTCAAAACAGAGGTGCTTATAGAAGTTCACAGAAGCATTATAGTCATGAAGTGAACAAAAAGTTCCCGATCAAGTGTTCATATAATGTACATTTCCTTAAGCAAGTAATTAGCCTGGGCTCATGACCTCTGAGCCAGTACATCAGAACAGTCCTGACTACCAAAATCTTTTGATGCTACAAGCTCCACACATCAGTACAATATTCTTGTGCAATCTTTCAGTTGCCCAGTAGGTGGTGATCTCTGCTGAACAACTCAAAGGGAAGCAAATAATATCTCTTCTTATGGCTACCCCCAAACTGCAGGTCACCAGCCAGAATTCTTACCTAGAAAAGTGCCAACGAAAAACACTTTCAGGGGCACATTAATTACAGGAGATGTTATGTTGATAAACCAATTGGGAAGAAACGGCGTTATTCTCAAAAATATTATGTAGTTAATGAGGTGTTCTCTGTGTCGTTCAACCTGCCAAAACAAGACAAAACTTCAGTAAAAAAAAACCCTGCCTTGAAAATACACAATGATTTTACTAGTAGAAGTTGGTTATGTTTTTAGAGGTTTGGGGTTTTTTGTAACTTTTGGAGAAATTTACAAGCTGCAAACACGAAAACCAGCAAAACAATGAGTGACTCAAGGAAGAGTCATCAGTGAGTCCTACTGGAGTTAGTCTGGTAACACCAGTCTGTGGTAGAGCATGGTGATGATGCATCTGAATAAACAGCCAAGGAATTGGGCACAGCAGCAGGCTGAACCCTGACTTTAGTGCAGCAACCTCTGCCTGTCTAACTGTAGCCCAGTAAACACAGGCAGCTTGTCATCCTGACCCTAAAGCTTTTGCGGGAGCTAGCCATGAAGTTTGTTCCTGGACCATTCCGTCCTAACTCCTGATCCAACTTGAAACGGCTGTATTCCTGATTGGGAAACACTCAGGTCAAGGCTCCAAGTTCATCAGGTGGCTATTGCCAGCAGAGCTGCAAAGCCTATCTACTCATACTTTATAGAGTGCCCAGCATTAATATTTACACAAGAACAACCACAACAGCCCCAACTTTATTTACAGTCTTAATTACATTCTCAAGTCTGGCCCAGCTCCTTACACTAGTACTAAATCCAAGCCCCTTCTCCTTCCAGCCCAGCTTTAGCATGTCTGCCCTTTCAAACACCAAGCGTAACCTCCATCCAAGTTAGAAAGATAGCAGAGCATCCACCACATCTGGCCTGTCCTGGCTGACCTTCACTAAGCCCACACCTAAACACGGTCATCTGGCCCCAGTCCAACCTAAACCTGGTCTGGTTTCTGCAATCTCCTGTAGTAACTCACCCCAGTCACCATCCTGCTTGTTCCTCCAACTTCAGCTTTAACTGCACCACTAAAGTCAGTAATTGTTCAGTAATGCCACTGTGGGTTTTTTTTAATCTTAGTGAAGAACAAATACTTAAACATTGATTAATCCTGTATATAACATGTCTTAGCCCTCAAAATGCAAACATGATATAGTCCAATTAACCTGGAAACAGATATGAGCTGCATATGCAATCACACAATTTTAAATCACATATCCAGTTCTGCTAATGGAAATAGTAACCACTTGCCATTCAGAGTAGCCTCAAGATTATACTGTGATATTAAGATTTACTTGGGTCACAACTCAAAATACTACTATATTATTTAATAAGGTCAATTGTGCAAGACAGCTCCACATCCTACCTAAAGAGGAACAAGTTTTAAGTATTTTTATGTGATTGAGAAATCTTGAACAGAGTCCAGTAGTTAGCTGTCCTTCATAGTTGCAAATAAATAAATCAATCTGTTTTAACATATTTCAGTGTCTCAAAACAAGAGATCAAATACTAATCACACTATGATTTTTGTCCTGCAAAATCTCTAACTTCATCTGATGATAAACACTTGCTGAAATTAAGATTATCAGATACTTCAAGAAAAAGTTTCTAAATATTCCAACCACAGTAAAATCCTCAAGTTCAGGTTTTGCAATCAGGCATACATTTTCTTATCCTACAAAAAACATAAACCCAAGTTTCATTAGTTATGATGCTTAGAGAGACAGTGCTTTAAATTGTAACTGGAGAGGTCTATTGACATGAGCTAAACCAGAGAGGGTTATCAGTTGCAAACTCTTCCTAGGTAAAATCAGCTTCCTCACAGGAAATATCATAAAACCAGGAATACTCACCACTGTTTGAAAACACTCAGACCCTGTGTCAAAAAGGAGTCGGAATCCTTTCCTTGTAACTAGATACAAGAGTACAAGACCCACCCCCCCCAGTTTTCCATGCTATTCCACTATACATTTCCTATACTAAATTACATCATCTCTAGAAACTTTACCTGTTCTGACCATTTTACTGCTTTTTCTGTTAAGTATCTGTATACAACAGGACGTCCCACTAGGTATGAAAGCATATAGCAGAATGAAGCTCCAAGTCCTGAGCACTGGAAGGAAAAAAAAAAATATATGTAAAAGAAAAAAAGGAACAAATGAGCAGAAACTAAATAATCTGAGCCCTATATCCCTATTAACTAAACTGGCTGGATAGAGCCTCCACTGAGGCTGAAGGGCTCTCCTTCAGCAGTACTACACACTCACTACAATGTTGTTGACCCAAGACAGTTCCTTTATTTCCGTCATCAATCTTAACATTTTAAGTAGACAATGTTGACTACTTATCACTGAGTGCTTCTGCAGTTTTATTATAAGATTTTGAACAGTGAAAACTTGGCAAACAAGGGGCACAATGGCATTGAAGAGATTCACACTTGAACATTCATCAGCTCGGTCCTCCACACCTACTCAATTACCTCATTCTTACAAACTAAGGCTCATAATGACTGCATCTTTTGTACATGACATTCTTTGAAGCTTTTCAATAACATACATTTCCTATCTTAACTTAAGCTGTTTGGGCATTTAAGCCATTTTTTAAAAGATGTGTTTTGCAGTGCAATAATAATAATAACGCAGTAATCATGTTCTGAAATTACGATCATGTTCTGAAGGATGCTAGACAAATTTAAAGGAAACACTGGATGATTCACAGTCAGATGCCTCCATTATTGAGAAAATTTGGTGAAACATGTTTAGTCTTTTAGATCATCACCCAATGCTACAGTGAATTTCATGCCTCAGAAACTAAAGCATACCCCTATTTCACTCAGTCTCTGATCATTTCAAGCAGGAAGCTGTTGAGATGCCTAATTGTATTCCAAATAGACAGTAATATGTACCCTCACAAACTATTTTCCATACTTACCAGACAAACAAGAAATAAGGCCAGTGGAAAGGGATAAAGAAACCCCGACAGGATACTGAGAAATATAGACCCAGGAATTGCAAACGTTTGCAAGCTGGATGCATCTTAGTTAAGAAAAAATAAAATAAAAAGCTACCCAATTCTGAATTTTATAAGTAGTCAGGATACATATTACAATTTGGAATAGCATACATATAACAAGGCATAGCCTTTAAAGATCTTTACTTCAAAATATATTTTCAGAGTAGCAAAGAAGCTCAAGCACAGAGAAACAGGGTGTTTCTTCATCATTACACATATAGAAATAAGTCACTAAACAGTAAAAGTTGAACAACATTTTCCTTTTTATCTGTGCTACAGTGGACACCGGGGATTTACTGTGACATTGCAGGAAACACATACTTCTGATTCGACACCGTTGACTGGAGATACATGGATTTCAGACATTCTCTCTGCAAAGTTCACAGACCTGTCCAAGCCCATAACTACTGTGAGTTTCATGGAAGACTGACACGTATGCAGGCAACTGTTACTTCCTTACAAATGGGCATGCTGCAATCTCTAGATAACTGGGATACATGATCACTAACATCAGTCAGAATTTTTCAGAAAGGGAAAAATTTAACTTTCTGCAGTCTAAGTGAACAGGTTGCTGAGCTTAAGACTTGTTGGGCATGCTTGAGACTACGATGTATTGCCCTCTTTGGATAGAAATAAAGCAAAAAAAACCCTGGCACACTATTTGATCTGACTTGAATGAACCAAAGTACCAAAAAGCCAAATAATCTTCCTTTATATTAAGTCCATTCCAACCAGTACAGCTTTTTCTAAGCGAGTGTCAAGGTTCTGAGTCAAGTGTAACACGCTTGGCAACTGATGGCAGTTTACTGCTGAAAAAGTAAATAGCATCACATCAGCTGCTATAGTAGTTCAATAAACAGCCAATTCTGTTCTTCTACTTCTTAATATATAACCCTAACATTGCTATTTTCTTCATAAATCTATTATTTGTGAACTACACTTAAGAAGAACGAGCTAGAGGATAATTGCTCATGGCACATTCAGTGCTGATTTTTCTCCGAGTTACGAAAGCCTCCTGCATGAAACTATGAAACAGACCTCTTATACAGCTTTTAAAAGTTATTAACCTTTAGTTAAGTGTTCCATCTAAGAGTGTGTTTAATGATTAATTAATACATTCAGCACTCAGGAAAAAAGTTAACACAAAACACAAGTAACCTTTGTATCTCCCTAGGCAGAAAGTACTCGGAAATTTCGCTCTTTTAAAGGAAATAGAGATGTGGGTTTGGAATGTAGGCACTGCAGAGATGAACAACAGGCTGAAAATGCTTTCCCTGAGAAATGAGGTAAAATATTGCGGAAATTAGTCTCACACGGTACTTCTGGATGTCTCAAGGAGGAGCAGTGCAGTAGTCTCACTTGTCCCTTGGAATCAACAGCAATTGGTAATTCGATTTGCCATTTAAAAAAAACTCGTGTAACACTAAAATGAGTGCAAGTCTAATATCAAATCTAAAAATCTTGTTCATCACAGAGAGTCAAGGTGAAGCCACATGCAAACCCACTAGAGCATTTGCTACTATACACGTATGCATCAATTTCCTTCCACTCAATCCTTTCCTACAGTCCCAAGGCATACTGAAACACATAACAAGTGGTTTAAGTGGCAGGATTTCAGAATATTTGTGTCTATTTACAAGCACACCCAGGTATGTTAACCTCCTTCACCCATGATCAAGGATTTCTAAATTTCTATTTTTCATTTCTTTTTCAGAGAAATATGACCATATCAAAACTGCCTTTTATATCAGAAAAAGGATACAAAACGTATGTGGCAAAATAAGCCACTAATACTTGAACATAAAATGTGTCCTTATATTTGGACAGGACTTTTCCCAAGGCCTTCGCATCATTCATATCTCTAGGAACCTTTATACATTCTCTTTCTTCTCTGGGGAAAAAAAAAAAATAAAGAGAAAAAAAAAAGAGAAAAAGAAAAAAAAAGCAGGTATGGTGAAAAATAAGCAAACAGCGCAGTAAAATTACTTAATGAATATATAGATAATTAGATTCCTACATCACCTCAAACAGACCACATAATTATTGTTGTGATAATGTTCTCAGATGAAGACTTACATTACACACTGTAAATATTATTAGAAAATCCTCACTTCTACATATTTGCAAACCTCTTTTTTTATTATTACAATAATCTGTTTCATTTTTAGGGTTATTTTTTTCTTCTTACCAAGTACTGATGAAAAAGAAATAATTACTCAAACCTAACCTCGGCAACTGAACAGCGGTCAACGCTTCAGCCCAAACCAACTGTAACTGCCTCAGTGTCGGGATCGTAACATTTGAAGTGCAGCAAGAGCAGCAGAGCTTTACCTCACAACAAACAAAGCTTTGAGAGTATAATCTTACGTCACACCTTAATCTGGTGCAACCCTGGGCAGCACAGTTCAGTGTCCTCTCCTCCTCTGTACCAGACCTAGTGACCGGACTGTTGCAAACTGAACTTGTTGAGCAAGTTAATCATACAGAAAATTAACTACTAGAAGAAAAGAAGAAAGTTGTCAGACGAGCAAGGCTTCCGTCTTGTCAAACCATCAACCTTCCCAACATGAGTGCTAGATGCAGCAAAAAGGAGAAAAAGAGAACACCAAGCTTAGCTATGAAGGAGAACGTGCCCTTTTGATGACAGCCTCCAGTGAAGCCAGAGCAGAAAGAATCCTGACATAAACCTAGCCCTACTCAAGAATGTTTTAGCTCTCAACTGAGGAAGGTGAAGAACAGCCTTGAGAAAAGGTGACTGAGGGAAAACCTTATTGCCCTCTACAACTACCTGAAGGGAAGTTGCAGCGAGGCAGGAGTTGGTCTGTTCTCCCTGGTGACAACTGACGGAACAAGAGGAAATGGCCTGATGTTGACCCAAGGGAAGTTCATCAGGTTGGGTATCAGGAAGCATTTCTTTCCAGAAAGGGCTGTCAGGCACTGGAATGGGCTGCCCAGGGAGGTGGTGGAGTCACCATCCTTGGAGGTGTTTAAGAGGCAGGTAGATGTTGTGCTTAGGGACGTGGTTTAGTGTTTTTTGCTATTGCTGGGAATAAGGTTGGACTTAATGAGCTTGAAGGTCTCTTCCAGCCAAAGCTATTCTACGAACACAGTGAGTTAGCTGAAGTGATGGAAGGTAACTTTTCACAACACAGTGTCTCAACTGTCCAACAGAAACTCTTGGTCAAGTACAGCTGTTTACACAGATCCTACCAGTTAGTATTTCCATATTGAGCTTTGTATCCTGACACTCTAGATTATAAACTCATGTTCCAGTTTGAAAAAAAAACAAAACAAAAAGCCAGTTATGCCTATAACTACCTCATGTCAATTTAAAAATCACTTAACTCCGTGTAGGCTTCTCTACAATTTGATTCCAAATGAAAGCAAACCAATTAATCTTCTCCAACATACTTACTCACTAAGTTGTGGGAAGTTTTTATACACCAGGAACATAAGGAAAGCAGCTGATAAGAAGATGGACACTAAAATAAGAAGTGATGTCCGAGCTGATCCACCTTCTGCCTGAGCTTTCCCTGAAATGAAACAAGAACAGAGTTAAGACAAATGAAAACTGAACAAGAACACCCACACACCCCTCACAACAGATTTCCAACTTGAAGGAAATGTTCAGGTAAGCTTTCTCAGAACATAATCCTCCCACCAATACTTTCAATAACACATACAACACATGGCTCACATTCCCTAAAAGCTTCCACACAAATCTCAAGTTCTTACACTGCCAAGCATCCCATAGAATTCAACTTCTATCATCTGTAACAATTAAAGCTTCAACTGATAAACACATTTGTAAAGAGAAACACTAGAACAAAACAAAGTAATCCGTGCATGTTTTATTCCTTTTTGTCAGAAATCTTCTTCCAGTCTAGTGAACTAGAGATTTGAGGTTAAATCTGCAGTAGGTACAATGCAACTTTGAACAGGCTGCTTGTTTCCCTCCTCAGAAAGCAGCAGGCACAGCCCCTAGGGTCAGACACACTCCTCAGAGGCAGACCCGAGTAAACACAAACACACCCGAACCAGCCTGGGATGTAATGATGACAGTTCTCAGACTCGGGAATTCTGCATATTTTACAATCCTATAAGAAGACCTCTCTTGGATATGTCTGTGTAAGTTTTTATCACCTTCTAAAGTCGGTGTAAATGGAGTGATTTGGTGTACAAGTGACACAATTACATTTTAGGGCTCTTCAGTGCTTTAGCTCTTTACCAACGTGCCCATCTATGTGCAACACACTAACGAGGAAAAACGCAGCTACGTGCAAAAAGAATTCCGAACAAAGAAATAAGCAACAAGAGCTCTCCGCAGCCAGCCCAGGCTGGCACGTATCGAACCCCTGCCCCTCCTCGCACACCGCGGGGCCGGCAGCAGCGACCGGGGCGAGGTGTCCCGGTCACCCGAAGCAGACGACAAAGGCCACGGCCGCTCTCTACACGCAGATGCCGGTGGCCCGGCGACAGCCACGGCGCGGCGTTCGAGCGGGTCACCCTGACAGGCCGCCGGGAAAGCCCGCGCCAGGGCGGTGAAGGGCCCGGCGCACGGCGAGCCGGCCGGGCCAGCACGGGCTCCCGCCTTCGGGCACCGCACAGGTGAGCGCCGGCCCTGCTGGGGGGAGCCCGCGGCAGCTGCCCGGGGGCGGTGGTGACACCACCTTCGGCTGAACCGACCACCAAACAAACCCAGCCTCAGAGGACAAAAGAGGAAGATAGAGCGAGCTGCACTTCCTGCTGCTTTCCGCGCTGCGGTGGGGCCAGCCCTGCGATCGCACACGGACGCGCAGCCCGCCCCGCGCCTGCTTCCCCCCGGCAGCGGCCGGCAGGCCCCGCCACGGGAACCCGCCCCGCACCCTCCGCCCGACGCTGCCGCGGCGCCGGCCGGCAGCGGGGAGCGACCCCCGGCCCCGGCGGGCGGGAGGGAGGGAGGGAGGCCGCGGGTGGGACGAGGTCGCGCGCTCCCGCCGCCCCCAGCCCCCGGCACCTTCCAGAAGCTGCCGCTGGTGCCTGGCGCTCTCCGCCGCCGCCGCCTGGCAAGGCCCGCGCTCCGCCGCCCTCCGCTGCGCCATGGCTCCTCGTCACCCCAGGGGCCCGCCGGCCGGCGAATCGGGGCCGGGCCGGGCTTCGCCGGCACCGAGAGCCGCGGGAAGGAGGCGGGGCGGCACCGGCCGCTCCTCCTCACCCCACCGGGACGCGCGCCCGCCGCCCCACCGCGCATGCGCTCGCCGCCCGGGCATGACGGCCCTGCGCTCACCGCGCCGCGATGTGCGGGAGCACGTGTCGGGCCCCGCCTCGTGAAGCGCGGCGGTAGATTAGTGGCGGTAAATACGGTAGCGCCTCCTTCGGGGGCCGTCCCGAAGGGTAACCGTGCCTGCGCTCAGGCGGGGTAAATACGGCACCGGGAGCCCCTCAGCGCGGCGGGTGGCGGCGGCCTGGCCGGATACAAAGGCCGGCCGTGCCCGCGGTCAGCGGGATCGGTCCGTCTGCGGGCTCGTTGTGCCCCGGCAGCAGCGGGAGGCGCGGGGCCGCCTGTGGGGCTGGGAGCGGGGGCGGAGCTTCCCTCAGGGAGAGGGCGGCGAGAGCCGCGCGGCTGCCGGGCTTCTCTGGCGGTGCCGGGCGGGAGCCGCGCAGGGCGCCGGGGTTTGGGCTTTTCGAGCCCGTTTGTTCCTTGCGAGGAGAACGCGCCGGTTGCGCTGTTCCGAGTGAGCCCGGCTGCTCTTTCCCGGGAGGAGAAAACGCCTCCGGCCGCAGCGGGGATTTCTTCCCGTCTCTGCCCGTCAGGAAGATCGGGTTGGGCATTGCCGGGAAAAGCTACAGCGTCGAGTCCCAGGTGTTGGCGGATCCCTTGGCACTCAAGCAGAGTCTGACCTCAGAGCACCTCTTTCCTCGCGCAGCCTGTTGGCAGGGGGTCATCTGGTCACCTTGCCCCTCTGCCCCCGGCCAGGCTCTGCCACGGTACGGGCGGCAGCGGGGCGGCGGATTCCTCCGGGTAGACTTGTTGGCTGGGGGCCAGACTCTTGTCACTCCCTGCCCTCTTCCAGTGCTGTTTACTGACCCATCTCTAGCCTTTCTGCAGGGGCTTTTTCTAGAAAGAAAGCTCTCGTCAGAGAACTGGACGCTGTTCTGACTGCAGCCTCATGGACTTGAGCGCTCTGCCTGCAGCTGACTACGCCACCACTAAACACACCCTTTAAAATTACCCGTACAGGCTACAACAGATAAGTAGTTTTATAGGAGTTGGATTTTATGGGTTGTATTTTCAGAGATCGTAGCTCTTTATATAGCAATGAGGAAAATGCTGTTCAGCACACGGGAGAAAATGCTGTTCAGCACACAGGAGACCTCTTAAAAGCATCGCTGTATTGCTACACTGTCCAAAAGACACTTGTGCTGCAGTGTTAAGTGTCTACAGGAAGCTGGTGATTCATTTAAGATCTAAACAGGCTAATATGCTATTGCACATGTACAGCCCCTGCCAAATCCGGTGCAAGGAAATAATCTAAACTATAAATTGCAATCAGACTCCGAATACAACTTCAGCTCGTGAGCAGATTCCACATAAAGCTTTAATTTACTCAGAATTTCTTATCTTTAGAATCAAATTACTTGAAATTTATTTCATTAAATTATGTCAGTTACTATTTTAAATTTTTTTTATATTTTTATT
>WTSP01017418.1:0-37917 GCA_025331215.1 Actenoides lindsayi | reverse complement strand
AAAGAAAAGAAAAGAAAAGAAAAGAAAAGAAAAGAAAAGAAAAGAAAAGAAAAGAAAAGAAAAGAAAAGAAAAAGAAGAAAAAGAAGAAGAAAAGATTGCCTCTAGTCCAAACTGCTTATTTGAGTCTCACATCCTTCTGCTTTGCTGCCTCTCCTTGTAACAGGCTACAGATTCAAAACTTGTTCTGGAGTACAGTTGCACAGCAATGACTCTGTTGCATTTTCCATTGAATCTCCTTCTCTGCTTCTGTCTATGTCTTCTTCTATTCTCTTCCCCTTGATTTCAGACACTAATCTTTATGCATATATTTAAAATGGCATGTACCTAAAACAAAGCTAGCTGTCTTAAATGGAATCTGAATAACAGTATCTACCAACACATTGCACTGAATCCCGAATCTTGTTTGGGCCAACTGAAGATTTAGGCAATCTCAGTCGTTCAAATGAAGCCAACTTTAGTCATAGTTGGTTTATATCTCTTCACAGGATGACCTGCCAGTACCTAGAGTCTGTCCTTCTCTTTTTTCCAAGAGTCTTTTCTAGGCCATGTGACTGATCTCTTCTTTTATGAGTGTCATTGTTACCCTGAGGTTATGCTTCAGGAAAGGTACATTGAGAATCACACAGAGCTATACTATCCTATTCATTTACAAATCACCATTTCCAATTTTGAGAGAAGATGGAGATGATTTTTTTCAGTCATATTCTAAATGTGTCTCTTGTCTTTTTTTTTTTTTTTTTTTTTTTTTCCCTTCTGAACAAGAACCTGTGTAAAACATGTTTCTGTGTATCTCCTTGTCACAAATCTGCATTTCAGGACTTCAGATATTCAGATATTTCTCTCTTCCCATCTGTACTTACCTCTTTCAGTTTTTAATGTTTTCAACTCCTAAAGCTCCAGAAAAAAAGGGACTCACTACTTTTTTCAATCTTTCCTGTTTCTGTGAATACCATTACCGATGAAGATGTGTCTTCTGGATGACACAGAAAGGCAAAATAAACAATAACTATCACTGTAAGATGCACTATTAAGGCATGTTCAAAAATTTGCATTGCTCCCTATTTCGATAATTTAGGGGCACTATTTATTTACAAGGTTTTTTTATGGGTTAATGTGTATATTTAGGCATAGATGTTAGTGTTACATACATTCATGTTGGATAAACTTAAGTATAAAAACCAAAGAAATTTAAAATAATAAAGATGATACTGAAGCAGCATTTTATGTGCTATGAACTCTGCAGTTATGATATGAATTATGAGTGCCTGTAAGGACAGAATTTTGCATATCAATATAAACTTTATTTCTAAACTAGTCTAATAAATTAACATTGTAGTTTTAGAAGCAAACACTATGATTCCCTCTATACCAGTCTGAGATATCAATGGTGCTGCTGCTCAGTTTGGTTTCTAGTTGCAGTTTCTTAGCTATTTCTAATCATACTGTTCCTTCCTTTCTTTTCTTGCCATCTCTCTTTCTTCCTGTCTTCATTTTATGAAGTTCTACAGCTGTTTTCATTGATTTCAGTGTCAATTTGGGTGAGCACAGATGTAACCAATTTTGTTTTTCATGCTGCTTTATTCAGCCAGTAAGCTGTATAAAGATTCTATGATGCTTCTTTGAGACAAATGAGTGGTTTTTCTTTTCTTTACTTAGTATGTCAAAAATATTCCACATTTAGCTATAGTTTGACTTTTATACTGGATTTACTTTCAAACCAAAAAATACAGCACTTACTAAAAAAGGCTAGAGAGGTTTCCAGTTAGCTAAATCACCAGCTTTGGGAAGAGCCTAGGTATTGGTCCTTGGATAAAAATTTTTGTGAAAGGATAGCATTCTGTAATGAATCAACAAACAAGCAGAATTATTACAGCCATGTTTGGACTTTTTTTCTTAAATGTTTTGAATCAGTCATAAATCTGAAAATAATAATTAGTTTTATGATGGCATAGTGCTTTTTAACTACTGTTAAACAGTTTGGCATTTCAAGACCTAAAATAAACTTCAAAATTTTTTATCATGTATAAAACCCCAAAAGTTGCTCATAGCCTATGGCACTGGGCACTCCACATATTTCACCTTAATTATACATCTACCTGAAGAGCAAGTTCCTGTTTAGAACTTAATGCTGAAGCAAGGATGTTACTGGTTTTACTGCTGAGTTTGTTTTTACCTGCTCATCACTTTTTATGAAACAAGAAACAATCGTTTGCCTTTAGCCATGTTGAAATACTAAAGATTGCATAGATTTGAAATGGTTTTGGTGATAGAAATGATACAAAGCTTTTAGGTTCTACATCACTTAATATTCTAGCTAAGTCAATTTCATATTTCATCTCGGTGTGCTGTATTCTGCAGAAAATTTAGATCCCATTACTATCTTAAGATACTTACTCTTGTAATAAAATTATTTTCTAGCAATATTACTGGTTTTGACTACGTGTCTTCGTTTCACTGACAGTGCTTTGCCCTCCCAAAGATGTCATTGTTAAATTCACATAAGTGTAGACAATGTGAATAAACAGCCTTTTGTGATATATGTCTGTTTCTGAGATACGTGGCTGTTTCTATGTCAGAATTTTCTTTGAGATGACTTTATTGACACTGACTTTTTACCATTTGATAACAGAATTCTAGAATAACCGATTCTAAAATTGTACAGTTTTATTTATGAACGTCTGAAAATTGGCATTGATTAACAGTCTACATTTCATCTCAGATGCATGAGACCACAAATAAAAAAAACTGCATACATTTTTCAGAGACCTAAACCCAGTATTTAGGTATTCAAGTATTAGGTATTCAAGGTACTGCACAGAAGTTGGATTTACCAAATAAATTCTGGAATCAATATTGTAGTTTAGTTTTTTAATCAAAATGTAAAAATATATCATGTTAAATAAAATGCAAAATGGAAGCAAAATCCAGTCCACTCTAAACTTACCGAAAGACACAGGATACAAAAAAGAATCCACATGTTGTTGACTAAAAAGCCTCAAAAGGGCTGACCTAATAAAGGGTATACACTGTAAATAGACAATTCAGCTCTGGAGAATTAACCCATAAAAATGCAGTAGCCATGCTACTGGTTAAGAATTTTTTATATATATATATGAATATTAAATACATATATTTAATTTTTGTGTCATATGTCTGATGTGAAAAAAAAGTAAAAAGTAAATCATGTAAGTCAGAAGTTACATTAAGTTAAACAATATGGCTTCAGTGTCTGAAGCACAGCCACTGACATTCTTTTTTGGACATGAAGATGAAGTCTGCATGTTAGATGACATAAAAACTAGCAAAATGGTCATGAAATGAAGTAAAGAAGTCTTAATCCTTATATGCTGTTATTTGATCTCCATTGCGCTTTAAAAGATATGACTGTATAGTAGCAAGGTTCCTGTTACAAACCAGATCTCTGAGAGTCTGTAGGAACTGCAAAGATATGATTAAGTCAGGCTATTATTGCATACGTTCATGCATGACATTGACTGAAGATTTTAAATACAATGTTGCCTTCTCCATAAATCTAGTCTTCATTCCACTGGTGCGAGAGAAGATGAGACACTCAGATTTATCCCTTTCTGCCATCTTGAACACAGGTGCCAAGTAAGTGCTGGCAGCATTGAAATCAGTGAGGATTATTTTATTGTCTTCAGAGTAGTCACAAGAGTGTTCCTGAGCATTAGCTGGTACTAGCACCTGCAATCTGCTGGTGCTAGGTATCCGTATTCTCCTGGTCATCACTAAGGGACTGCGTAGGCCTCCTGGCAATCCAGTCACTGCTCTCCACACTCAGACAAGGGTATACAGATCTTACCTTTCAAAAGAAAAGGATATCCAGACATAATTTTATCGTCTATAAAAAGGGACAGGCAAAACTTTGCAGTAATATAAAGCACAAACAAACCAACTCAAAAGTGTATGTGGAGACTGTAATTGTGGGATCAGTGAACAGTTCATAAGTTCTTAAAAAGTATTCAAATGATCTTTCAGAAAAAAAAAAAACAACTAAACTCATATAAAATATTTACACTGTAGGCAAATTAAAATGCTAAGAAGAATTAGGCCTAACATAGATTTTGCAATGTGTTGTATTTAAGCAGTACCTTGTCAAGTAGGAGTGAAAAGAATAAAATAATACAGGGCAAATTAACAAAATCTTGAAGAAGTACAAGCTCAACAACTTTTGTATATGTTATTTACTGTAAAGTATATGAATATTTTCCTAAATTATTTAATGTTATCAACAGTTATTTCGTTCTCCGTAGGAAGTCTATCCATACTTAGGCCTCATTATTTAAAATAGGAACAGTTCCTAAGGGAAAAATAAACTTACAGAGGTGTTAGAATAAGATTTTCTTGTCTTTAAAGCAAACAGAATATGGGCTTAATCACCCTGTATTTTTCTTGGCCTTGCTTCCCTAAAGAAAACCTTCATTTAGTAATTACAAACCTTGTTGAATGCTCTCTTCTCACTGTTCATGTATCTTTGGTCCCTATATTAGATCCTGCATTCCTTAAGATATGCTGTGTCTTGGCATTAATTAGATACTCCACCATCTCTGTGCTCCTGGGTTTAGCTGTGGTGCAAATTCTCTGCTCAGCTCCCTTTCTCAAAAATGAAGTCTACACAGTTCTGCTGCTTATGGACTCCTGCTCTAGTTAACCTATCTGTAAAAATTATCCCTCCCAAGTTCAACTCTCTGGGATCTTTTTGTGGTTTTTTCAGTTTTTCTAAGTTCCTTTTAATCACCTTATCAGCCTTCATATCTCTGCCTTTCTTACTAAATCTACCAAGTTCCTGATAGTACATAAGTATTTTCCTATTATTTGAATGACAAAATATTTCAGTATGTTTCTGTGCTTGCAAAAAACTAGCTCAGATGGTCCAATATAAACTTTAATGCCTATTTTCACAGAAACTGGAATTTATTAACATTAGTTATTAGCATTTGCTTACATTAATCTCTCTGTGAAATCCAAGTTGAGCTATAAGAGCTTCAAGCTAGGAATGACTTTACCAAATCAGCCATGAGTTTTCCTCAAGAAAAAACAAAGTAGCTCACATTCAGTATCATTTCTCAAACTGGTTTGTTGCTATTGCTAAAAGCCTAATTTTATTACAATTTAAATTTGATGTGGAAATATATTTACTTTGACAATGAATTACTTTCTACCAAGATATTTCAAAACTAGTTATGTGGGAAGGTGGTAGGTGGAAGTAGAATAACTCGATACATTAGTGACTGTTCATCTGAGATAGGGGAGTATAAGATCTAAGATTCTATAGACTCTGAATTACTCCCACACAACCTGTGTTGGTGCTGTATTATAACGCCATTGTCTGTTCTCAATGACTTCTGTTTAGTTATTAACTTTTTAAGTGTTGTGCATTTTTTTTTCTCCAATACACTTTGAAATATAATTTTACATAATGGGAAAGGGATATTTTTGGGTAGCTTTGTAAGGATCCTGAGGGGGATTTTTTGCTGTTTTGGGTTTTGTTATTTTTCAGTGAGGTCTTAGACTAGGTAACTATATTATTTAATGCTTCCCATCCCATCTAAATCTATCAAAGTAGTCACAGTCAGACCCTGTTATTACTTGAATGGGAGGACAGTTTGCGTTTCTTTACAGTGTAACCTTTATCATGAGGGAGTACAAAAATCAGAGAAATGTAAGCCCTCTCCCTGTAGGGGTTGACTCTCAATGAATAATCTATCATCTGTCTCTCCATCTATTTCATGTAATCTATTTGAAGCTCCACGGTGAGTGGTGAGTGCTGAATGTCGTTGACAGCTGTGTTAAACCAGCCAGGAATATTCATGAAATATGTCTGTGCATAGTTTTCTGTTTCATTTCTCTGAACTACTTCTACTCACTTGTTAGGAAACATTTATAATTACAAACATTTACTTGAGAAGTAAAATACAAAAAGCAAAGGGATTTTTCAGAATTAACATTTCAGTAGAATGCTATTTGTTTATGCCAGTTTTCAAAGGTCCAGTGCCCAGTCAATGGTCCAGTTGACTAGTCAGCTTCTCAGTCTAGCATAGACAAGGCATGTGGTTTACTTAGCCAACAGAACAAAGTAGTAAAACAATACTACCATTGTATCTCTGTTTTAATTTCTCTGAGACAAATAAGCCTATGTTTCCTTAAAACTGGGTGAACTCAGAAGGTCCTTCAATACAACTTAGGAGTGAGGCATGGTTTCATGCTTATTTTTCTTAACAGAACGCCTTTAATTGCTGTATTGGCTCAAGGGCCAATAAAATTTTGGAAAAAAAGTAATCAAAAGATACATTTCATGCTTAATACCAATTTAGCAGATGGGTGCCACTTTAAACCGAGTTACAGAGTTAGTTCACAGTCAACACTTCATTTGAACAGCCACATTCTTCTGAGACAGTCATTTGGAGGTTTCATGCAGCTCAATAGATGTATGTCAAAGGCTTTTATTTTATGGGGAAGAAAGAGACAAGAGGAGACTGTGATCACTTTCTGTAGAAAATGTTTTGTTTAACTCCAGCCAGCAACTAAGTAGTATGCAGCTGCTCACTCACCCACCGTGGTATGAGGGAGCGAATTGGAAGGCTAAAAGTGAGAAAACTTGTGGGTTGAGATAAAGACAGTTTAATAGGTAAAGCAAAAGCCTCATGTGCAAGCAAAGCAAAACAAGAATTCATTCACTACTGTCTATTGGCAGGCGGTTGTTCGACCATATCCAGAAAAGCAGGCTTCATCACACATAGTGGTTACTGGGGATGAAAAATGCCATCACTCCAAATGTCCCTCCCCCCTTCATTCTTTTTCCTCCAAGTGTATATGCTGAGCATAATGTCATATAGTATGGAATATCCCTTTGGTCAGTTGGGGTCATCTGTCCCAGCTGTGTCACCTCCTAGCTTCTTGTGCATCCCCAACATACACGCTGGTGGAGTGATGTAAGAAACAAAAAAAGGCCTTTACTCTGTGTGAGCTCTTCTCAGCAATATCTAGAACATCCTGGTGTTATCAGCACTGTTTTCAGCACAAATCCAAAACTGCTCTGAAGAAAAGAAACTCTATCCCAGCCAAAACCAGCACACATCTACAACAGAAAACAGATGGTAAAAGGAAATAGGAAAATGGGCATGTGAACTACAACATAAAGATGACATCATGATGCCATAATAAGGCAAATATAATATAGAATTATGCAGACATGGTTGGAAGGGACCTCAGGAGGTCTCTAGTCCAACCTCTTGTTCAAAGCATGGTTAACATTGAATTTATATCAAGTTGCTCCAGTTGAGTCTTCAAAACCTCCAAGGATTCACAGTACTTGTTTTTGATCTTTTATACCAAAAGCAAATACCCTTTTCAAACTATTCTAGGTGGTTGAGATTTGTATCACCTCTTGTGAAAAGAAGGTTACTCCCACGGCTTTATGGACAGAATTATAGCAGGAATGGTAAAGATCTGGATAATACAACCATGCTGAATTCATCTTAATATACCCCTCTTTGAAGCTAGACTTCACTGCTTTCAATTATACTTCTAATTACATGCACCAAGAAGAAGTCCATATGACAAGTGGACATTTAGAAAGTCGAGGCACATAATGAATGTGCTATACTGCAGTGAAAACTGATTTCCACTTCTGTAAGTCTTTCCTGCTGTAAAACTTCTGGGAGGAGTAACATGGTAGAAGAATGGAAAATTATATTATTAACAGTTTTAACTATCTGAAGTTTTCCTGAGCTATAGATGAAACATTTATATATACCAGAGGGACAAAAGCTATTAATCCATTCCTCATGAAAAGCTTCTAGTCAATAGTTGTGTGCATGCTGTGGTTATCACCAGTGAAAATGGAAAGCTTTTAATACACATAATGGGTAACCATTGTAATTGAAATGTTCATTCTTTCCTTTCACTAATCCAGGGAATAAACTGTATCTTAAACAATAAATAGCTGCATTTTGGCTAGCTACTTTTTAAAGAATGTTTCTCCAGTTAAGTTTTCTCTCACCATTTCTGTAATTCTATGTTGTTCCAGAATAAACACTTGTCCAAAAATTTGCCTCAGCTTTTACCAAATGAGGAGAGTTTTGCTGTAACTAAATTATATATGACCTCAGTTTGATTCTAATAAAAACTTAAGCCCACAGAATGCAAAGCATAACTGAATAGTCATTGCTAATTTTTCCTTTAAAAGTTTATGAAGGCCTTTGAAAACAATAAGAGGTACATAATATCACCACTACTTTACTTTGTACAGTTTTCAGCAAGTATTGCAAATATTGTGAAAAGGTACTAAGAATTTTAAGGGTAAAAAAGGTTAATGTTGATGGTTACACAAGATCTAATTAGAAGTTTTTAATTTCTCTCATTTATTAAAGTAGTTGAACTATCCTTTGATTTTCTGTGCATAGACAGCTCTGTGGAGTCGGGAGATGCTTGCTGAAGTGAACAGAGATATTCAGACGACTAAGGAACCAATCCTATAGACACCTATGTGCATGTTTTAACTTTTTATATATCAGTAAAACACTGAACTCAGCAAGACTACTTAGGTATAAAGTATGAACGTGTTTGGGGAATTGTGACTATAAATTCTGATCCAGTATATGAGTGACTGAAAAGAGGATTTCCACTGGAATTTGATGTAGATCTAAAACAGGACAGCAAAACCAACTTCTCTTTTTGAATTAAATCAAACTAAAATGCAAATGTACAACATGAAAGGATTTTTACCTACTGAGCTTTCTAAGCCTCGTAAGCAGAATAATGACTTTCTATGGAGAATGTGCATTTCAACAGGAATTTTGAAGACATCTTACCAAATAAATGTATCTGGTCAACATTGCAAAAACACTTTGGAAGATATTTATATAATGTATCAAATGAAATTACATTACTCCCTATGTCTTCTCTTCCTGGCAGTATTCTTACAAATAACCAGCAGAATCATGAACCTTCAAAGCTGAGAGACAAAAACACACCATGATCATGATCATGTACATTTGAATATTTGTTGTAGTTGAATGTAAAACCTATATACATGTGTAATATTCTTAGTTCACTATATTGATTATTCAGGCAACTAAAGCAGCCATGCACACATACAATTTCATATGATTTATGAAACAGTCTAAACAACAGAAATATGTACTGTCTTCACTGAAACCAAACAGAATATCAAAGTATTACTTTTAAGTTGGTATCTAGTACTCAATGCATGAAGAAATTGTCTTGCATGATGTTGGAGTAAAACTTTTGAGTAACAATGTATTTGCATAAATATCTTTTGATTAATCATGAAATAAAAAGGTCCAGTTTACAAAATATTATTTCTATGCATTTGCAATTTTGAAAATGCATTTATGAGCATTATCACCTGCTTATGCAAGTAATAAATTATATGTTCTCTGGAAAATTGCAGACTAATTTCACACCTTTTAATTTAACTAAGCTTTTTTGGCAGAATGGTGGGATTTGAATTATCACCCAGTAAAATTCATGGTCTGAAAGCCTCCTGCTGTTAATATCATTATTAATCACTTTTGTTACAGTAATTTCTAAGAGCTAACCAAGAATGTGCTCTATTGTGTTAAACAGTGTAAAAAAATGCAACAATGGTGAGATAAGATTGTAAACTGAATTGAAAAGTTAAAAAGGAGAGAAGAACGTAACATTTGCAGTGATAAACACAACAGTAAAGGTGAACTGAGGAGACGCTTCCTGTGTTTTATGGCAAGGACATGTAGTGGCCATATATCAGGCTTATTAAATAATTATTAAGGCAGGAGAGTCCCTCTGAAGTTTTATTTCATTTGCCTGGAGAACAGAGAGGGATAACTGTGGCTCTGTTTGTCTCGTGTCTGTGGTTTGAATGCTGCCAGGATACAATTATTATGGAAGAGTTTATTGATTATCTTAAAATAAGAGCTTACAGATAAGCGTCTTCGCTTTTTTTTCAGCACTGTCTTCTTTTCTAACAAGATGACATGTTAAATGCCATACAAGTTATTAAATGTCTAGCCTGTATCAGATACAGAACATCACAAAATGATCACACAGTTATCACAGGCCAGCAGATGTGAGGATTTAAAATCCTTGGCTGGATTATAGCCCTGGTGTAAATACATGAGAAGTTATTGCTTTCAGTGGAACTTCACTGAAGCTAAGAATTTGGTGTTAAGAGCTGAAAGTAACATTGATAGGATGCTTTTTTCCTCATGGTAAATGAAAACACCAACAGCAGCAACTAACCAGCAGCATAACTCTAAGAGTAATTGTATTAGAGCCTGAAAATGAGTATCTATTTTGTCAACACTTCCCTCCCTTTCAAAAATATCATGATATTACAGATGCAGAATTGGTTGACATCTTGCTATTTGTTTTTATTATGTGGGTTTAATTCTCATGGAAAGAGGCAGCTTGATAACATTAGAAAATTAAGTCATTTTTTTTATTCACTGAACAAACGCAAGCATACTGTGATCAACATCTGTGTTAACATTTGCATTATAACCTGCCAGGTACCTCATCCTAGGCCAAGAGGTGAAAGAGTACTTTATTTCCAATATTAATGTATGTAAATTTTTCGTGACCAAATATTTCAATATTTGGTCTATCTGCCACATATCAAAATAGGTAATTTTGCAGCACTCACTACTGTAATTTCTGAGTGCCTTACAAATATTTTCCATTATTAGCATTTTAAAACTGAGAGGTTGTATTTCTATAAATCAATATATAGATATAAAGGTAACATCTTTTAAAATAATCTACTTCTTTAGAAAGTTTTTTTAACCTCTTTAAATTGTTGTTTATTTATTTATTTATTTCATTTTCTTAGTCTATTGTTTATATAGAGCAGATTTCATAACATCATTGCAAGCACTAGTATGGGAATTCAGCTTTGATGGGTACTGTCTGTTAGGTACCCACCATGTTTAATAAAACCAAAACTCAAAGTTCATTCTTGAAGAGCATTACATTTAACATTGCATTTTATTCAGGCAGGTATCTCCTACTTTGTAAGTACTTAAGTTCCATAGAGTCCAATGGACTTTGTTTGACATTTTTCACATATGTTTATATGTATTTTCAAATAAGGATTAAATTAATCATGCTAGATTAGAGCATTAGATCTCGAAGAAATATAGAAGATTTTTGTCCGTGCAATAATATTACCTGATCACAACTCCAGGATTACTTCATTTATTACATAGAATCAGTGATAGGGGCTGGAAGGGACCTCTGGAGATCGTCTAGTCTAACCCTTCTGCCAAGGCAGGTTCACATAGAGAAGTTTGCACAGGAATGTGTCCAGCTGGGTTATGAAAGTCTCCAGAGTTGGGGATTCCACCACCTTTCTGGGCAGCCTGTTCCAGTGCTCCGTCATGCTCAAAGTAAAGAGGTTCCTCCTCATGTTTAGATGGAATTTCTTACATTCATGTTTGTGTCTGTTGTAGTGCTGTTAACTGAAGTTGATTGATCCTGTCACAGAATAGAAAAGAAAACCTTGATTTGTCCTCCTGAAATCTTCATAGGTTTGGGCCTGGATATAGAATCCATTGTGAAATTCCTGAATGTGCTGGTTAAATGTTTTCAGTGCCAGCTTAATATTTTTCCATTTACCACATTGCAAATGTACTGTCAAATTTTACACCGTGTGGAGCTTGCTAACAGGAAGCTCAAATGGACAAGAAGGAGTAACGTATGGTATGCACACAGAGAGAGCATAAACGTTAGTAAACAGGTTCTGCAGCAACTCCAGTATAGGTCATTAAGAAATGAAAACTTTTCATGGAAGTCATGCGAAATTGTAGCATTGTGTCTATAATTTTTAGCCCTTGAAACCAGTGAACTGTGAGTTCTGTGAGGTTTAATTACTAACACATTTGGGTGGTAAGGGGGAAAATAGTGAGGGATAAGAAGTGACTGCTTGTGTGGGTGGTGAGAAACAGAAATGCTTCTGTTATGAAGGTAGAAACAGTCGTCATTGATACAGAGAGAGTTGGTTCTGAAGCCAGTTAAAATGACCGCAGAAAGTTAGCCAATATGTGACAGTATTGCTAAAAGTGAATGGAAAAGGATGAATGTGTGGGGAAAAAACCCAACATGATGGAGTTGCCTGCACAGTTATCCAGTTTTATTTTCAAAGGTAAATATAGCAGAATTTTTGCATCTTGCATCTCAAGAATTTATGAACTCATGATTTGGCTTAGAGCTTTATATTCTAGCAACAGCACAGACACTATGAACTGAAGTTCTCTGGTCCTGAGCTAACACTGGACCAACAAGTGTTGCAGCTGAAATAACTGCAAACATTTTAATGCTTTTCAAAAATTCTTTCAGATCAATAACCTTTGCTGGTGTTAGAAAAGGGTTTAAAAATTTCTCTCAGGAAGTAAGATAAGATGATGCAGAATTTGTTTGTTTTCTATTTTTTTTTTCTTTATAATTTGTGGAATCTGTTAGAAGATATGGCAGTGTTTTTTAAGATTCTTATGCTCGCAAATAAGTCAATAAAGGCATCAAAGCTTCTCAGACAGTTGACCACAAAGCAACAGGAGTTCAAAGATAACAGTATAGATTTTTTGGTAAGGAAATTACAAAAAGAAAATAAGCAGATTTCATGGAAAAAAAAAAAAGAAAAAAAAAAAGAAAAAAAATTACAAAAAAGCAGTTTTCTGCCAAGGAAGACAGTGAAGACTACTTACCTGATCTTTCTTAGGATAGCAGTACAAGGCAGGAAGTCTCATACTACTGGGAAATCTCTACATATACCAAAAGCAGCTCACAAGTGTAAAGCTATTCTTGGAGTAGAGTAAAGCTACAAACAAGCTAAAAAAGAAGATTTCAACAGTATGTCTGACAACAGAATTAAAAAATTAAAGACATGAGTTCAGTTTTAAAGTCAGCCTTGGATAGAAATTGTGTGAGGCTGATATTTTACTGCCTGATCAGGTGATGTTTGGATTACTTTCTGGGTATATTTGCACAGTTTACATCGCATCATTCAAAATGAACCTGATTTAAAACAAAAATATCCTTGTAAGTAACATTGGAATAGGAACTTCAAAATAGTATCTAAAATTCCTGTCTTTTTTTTCTTTTTTTTTTTTATAGCATTAACTGGAAAAGAGGATAACATAGTAATGAAGTAACATTTATACTGATGATCTGACAGCAGCCATGTAAATGTAGTTACATATATTTTATTGATTTATTTATACATTTATTTATACATACATGCCACAGGGTCTCAAACATTTCCATTAAGAATAAAAATGAAACTTTATTTTAACAGTGGGGAAAAAATCTTTCTTTTTTTATTAGAAAAGCAGAACTCTGGTTTTCTCCTTTTATTCTTGCCATGCCATATGCACATTTAGAATTTATTAACATTTTGAAGTTTATTCTTCCATCTAGAAAACACTGATCACAAATTAAATGTCATCATAGGAGAGCTCTTTGAGTAAAACAGCATTCCTTTTTCTCTGGGGGCATCTAAATTAGTTGTGCAGCTTTCACATTTGAGGATAATATGTAACAAGCATGAACAGAAGTGTACTTTTTTACATTGGGATCAAATCTCCAACACATTCTTTTGTGTTCATTATTTTTCTATGCAGCACATTTTTTTCTTTGTTTTACCTTAGACTTTTAAGCACTGATTTAAGTCTTCAGAACTAGACACTGCTGCATAAGACTCTTATCCCTCCATAAATTGCCTTCCTTAGCATTTATCCTGCAATAAGAATGGTCTTATCCAGATAGAGGGTAGTTAACCTTAAACAAGTGCATTTTAAACACTTAGACAAATGATGCTTTACATACATCTTTCACAACTGGTCTTCAGATCAAGAATCAGAAAGAAGTGTTATTTATATCATATAAGAGGTTCCTGTTAGGTCTCTGTTGCTGAAAGGGTTAGAGCAGGTGTTTGGGAAGGTTTTATCTCTCCATGAACAGTAGTCTTCTTGATAAACTATCATTTAGAAGTACAATGGATGTCATGGCTATTTCCAAATCAAGATTGGTTTTCACAGAACTGTTTCTTAATAAATGTCTGTGGCGGTGCCACAATCCTTGTGATATATGTTTTAAAAATATAGCCCTGGTCTCTTTCAGTTGTGAAACTAAATGAACCCAGGCCTTCTTTTCTGCTTTCTAATTCCTAAGAATTAATATAAAATGAGAAAAAAAATAACCATAATGCCAACTCTTAAAGCATTCTGTTAATTACATCTCTGTATAACAGTATATTACTATACTATATCCATTTCTTACTTGCTTTCTAACACAGAGAGTGAAGGAAGCAAACTAATCATACAAAAAGTTTTGAATTTGCTGGACAGCACATTGTCTCCTTCCACTGGATTCCTGTGATTTGTTTACTGCTATGTTAAACCCACAAGATTTGCAATAGGCTGGATATCAAAAGGCATATGGGAAGGAGCTGCAGACATTCCATACTGAACAGATATTCTCACCCAATCTGTCATAGCAGTGATATGTTCTTGTTGGCTACAGATCATTTTGAGGAAGGATTCAGAACAGTGCAGTTCATGCCAGAGTCAAGAATTTAAGGGACTAATATGTTTCTTAAAACAAAGATTCAGGACTTTCCTGTAGTTAGACAGATGTTCCCTTATGTTTCTTTAATCAATAACAATGTTGTACTGCGGGCTTTTTAAGGCTTAATTTCTGCAGGTTTATAAATAGTGGTCCACAACAAAATAAGGTATTAAGACAAAAATCCCTGCTGAATCAAAACATTTGTACAGACTAGCCGCTGGCTTCTTTTCAGTGAGAGTTAGGGGATCACATCTGCAATCTGCACTTGAGACCTTCTATAAGACTTACCATTTATTAGTTTGAATGTTCTGTAAGAATATCCCATGGGCTAACTAAAAAAAGATCCACTTCATTGCTTCCTAATACACCTTCAGCAGGCAAAAGCATCAGCACACTTAGAAGAGCTCTGGGGTAAACACGGAGAGTTAGTTAGATATCCCAGATGCACAGCAGCCTGCTTCATCTGCTTTCTGCAACATTTTGTTCTAAAATGAGTGCTGTGGAAATGCCATCATTACAATAGGTTCTTACGTAAACTGGGAGCAGACAAGGTTGCCACAGAATTAATACAGCCAAAGACACTGCAAAAGTTGGAGCTGGGCAGAGGACCAGGGTATGCTGTCCTGTGGTCTCAAATGTGGTCTTGAGTTGAATGAGACAAGCGAGTATTCAGCAATGGGAAAGGGCAAAGATTTCTCAGGATTCCCCTCTTCTTAGGTCCGTCTTCTACTTCTCATCCCAGTTAACACAAGGAGCATTTGCATAAGGCCCAAGATGAAACCAGGTTGATATTGCTAAGCAAAGACTCTGATTCCTTTGGACTAATTCTGGCTGGTGGGACAGAGTTGGTTTCTTCATTTTATAGCTAGATCTATGTGACAATTGTATGGGTGTTGTAGATTTACATCTTTTCATTTTAATGCCAAACTGCTTTGCAGTTACTTCTACTGCTTTTCTATGGAAGTGTGGTCCTGCAGCTAAGAGATTGCAAACATATGCTAAGTGGTTTTTTTATCTTTCTTGCCATTTCATTAGTGTTCTGGGACAGAATCCAACTGTCATGGAAGTTTTCATAATCCTCTAACTCTAATGTCTTGCTGACCACTACTGACCTGATAATGAGTCTGACATTTTTCTTTTTTCTCTTTTTTATTTTTTCCCTTGGAGTGTTATACTTATCTTTCTGGCTTTTGTTCCCAAGTGCTTATGTGAGGCACAGGTCCTGTCTACATTTTAGAATTATCTTTTTCTTCTGTCAGTGAAATTACCATTCTATGCCTTAAAGATACGATCATATTCTCCAATGACCTCTTGTGGCTTATGTGTTTGAACATTACCTTATTTACTTAACCTTTCACTTACTCCTTTCTGTTTTGAGATTTTTCACTAGCTCTCTTTGCAGTATTAATATTCTTATCTTCCTTACCCTTCTTGCTTTGGAAATTCTCCTGTTTGTTCTCTGTATTATTACTGCTATGGGATATCTGAAATGAAGGAATGAGGCAAAAAGAATTTATAAAATTGAGGACAGGTGACCAGCAAAAAGGAGCAAGACTTGGGTAATCCACTGATATTTCTTGTAGACAGAACAGCAGAGCTTTTCTATGGGACTCTGTTTCTTTTGAAGTATCATCAAAGAATGGGGACATATCTGTTGAATATTACTGAAGTTCCAGCAGCGCATTTACTCAGTCTGAAGTTCTAAAGGAGGATGGAGAAAAAGAAATGACTGGATCTATTTAATGATTTACATAATGATAGTCAGGTTTGACAATAAGTGTTTACACGTAAAGTTGTCTAGCATTTTCCATTACAGGACCTTGATATTTAACCACTTTCATTAGTAGGCTACAGTTTAAGCCCTTCAAACTAAAGTTTTTCCTAAGTTTATTTATTATTTTACAGTTAAAGCAACTCAACCTTTCTGATCATCTAGATCAAGGGAATTAAAAAAAACCACCCAAGTTTGTTTGGTTTTTTCTAAGAGGTATTATACTCATGTGTTCTAATAATTCTTTTTTTACAATGTCAATGTGACATTTGACATTGAAAAGAAGAAGAAATTGCCACAGGGCATCATTTCAGGCTGTCATTTGTCCCCATTGAAAATTCATCTGACTTTGTTTGAATGGGCAGTGATTTCAAATAAGGGAATGGCAGCAAACTCTAGGCAAGAGAGCCAGCGTGCAGCAGTCCATGCCACAACTAAGCCATGGTGCTGAGGGAGCAGGCTCTGCTCCTGCTGAACAGACGGATCAACCCTGGGGGCTCCATGGATCCTCACTCTGCCTGTCACTCTCCTGGCTTGGGCAACTGGCACCTGTGCAGGATGGAGAACAAAAGAAACCATCCTTTCTTTGCACCAGCCAAGTGGAGGAGAGGAAGGAAGCCATTGTTCACTGCAGGGAAAGAGAGGAGGGCAGAGCACAGAAGCCTCTAACCCATATAATTGTGGCTGGTGGGATGTTGTCTCCTATGATTTTGTGGCTTTGACTGGCACAGGTCTGTTCTGAGAGGCTGAGGATCTTTAATGGATCATGTGTAGATGAATATGTCTCTGTCACAGTGTTTTAGAGATTCTTTTTGTTACTAATGTTTCCTTTAAACAAGATAGAGGTATTTATACCTATTCTTAATAGTAGCCTTATCTGGGAGCTAAAAGAGCTTATCCTCCTGCTATCATCAGCTGAGGTGGAGGACACTGATCACCACAAGTTATTAAATGTGGCTACCTGACTATATAGCACCCACTATCCACAGTATAAGCACAGCTATGAATAGCTACACAGACAGTTGTACATGCACTGGAACAAGAGTCTATTAAAACTGCAAATACAGTATCCAAGACTCAGAAAGTTCCAGAATTAAAGCTGCTTCTGTGACCTTTATTTAGCCACCTGTGTTTTTGAATTATGCTACAGTCTTTAATTGGGTGATCAAAGTGAGCATCTCCTTATTAGTGCACAACATGACTTTCTCTTACTAGTAATGAATAATGTGGTTGCCTTCAGTGCTACGGACTCATTTGCAGCAGAAATTTCTCATTTCTAACATGGGACTAATAACTATTACCCTGCCCAGACAGGGTTCTAGGAAGGTAATCCATGCTTAAGATGTACTCAGAAGATGCAGTAAGTCAGCTATCTTAAGAAAATCCGACAAACAACAGAATGTGGCTGATATTCAGTAAATAAATCACAAGGCTGTACTGTGTGATGCAAATGAAAAGAAATGACAAACAACAGCATCCAGTGAACCTCTGCCATGACACATGAAAAAGAATTGGATGTTGATTTAAACTAACCTGGGTAACTTCTCTCTCAGTTTTCTAAATTTTCCAGTATTTTTACTTAAATTTCCCCTGGATACTTGGAAATACTTTTCTTTTTTCTTTCTTCTTTCCTCTTTCTTCTTTTTTCTTTTTTCTTTTTTTTTTCTTTCTTTTTTTTCCTTTTTTTCCTTTTTTTTTTTTTTCTTTTTTCCCCCATGAAATGCATTATTGTGCTTGGATGGGAAATTATTTTTGAAAGATCTAAGCAATCAGGCCAGCAGCATATTCTAATTTAATTCAAGCATGAAATATAAGCATGAACTTTAGCTTGCATAGTTACTATTTTTTTCTATGGTCACAGAGTTATCCTGTTAATCTTAAGGCAATAGTAACTAAAAAATAAGAATATTTTCCTACTAGGTGTTTTAGTTCATATTTCTACATACCAGAATGAATATGCACTTGATCTAGCACTTTGAAATCGAATTGGAGAGTGGGAGAAACCTATTCAATTTTCATTATACCTTACAGAATTTGGAATAATTCAGTCCAGTCTCTTCAAAAACTGGCTGCTTTTCCAAGCAAAGTTATCAGTCTGTCATGCTGTTGTCTCCTGTCATATAACTGTCATCACAGTCTCTCTGATGTGGCAATCCTGGGGGCACTGGCAAAGCTTCTTGTCTCAGTGGTGCTCAGATTTTGCATGGCAAGCTAAGTTGCAGCAATAAAAGTCACATGTCTCTTCTGCCACAATGTGGGAGTTACCATGACTTTCATTGCTAATGTCATAAAATGCCATCTTGACATCTGGATATATTCCCACTGCATTTCAAATATCAGCTGTTTTTTCCCTTACTGTTGACCTTTTTACTTCCTTATAATTTGTGAGCTAACATTCTTTCAACAGCCTGATTTTTTTTATTTTTTCTGAAGAGTGCTAGGAAAGGGTCTGTGCAACACTGTGAAAATAATGGGTGTGCTTTTCCATCTGAGCTGTGTATAGGCCCATAATGCCAAGAAAGATCTTTAAGAGTCGAAGTCAGAGTTAAAGTAGGGTTGGAGGAACCCTTGAAAATCATTTCACCCAACACCCCACTCAAAGAAAAGCAAAATTGTGTAATCTTGTATTTCAAGGCAGCTTCTGGATCTTATAGTTGTACCATTTGGTTTCTTGACTGTATTTGCTTTATCTTCTAATATTGTTATATCAGAAATTACACTGTAATTAAAATCATAGAATCATAGAATGGTGGGAGTTGGAAGGGACGTCTGGAGATCATCTAGTCCAACCCTCCTGCCAGAGTAAAATCGCCTAAGACAGGCCACACAGGAACATATCCAGGTGGGTTTTGAAGGTCTCTAGAGAAGCAGACTCCACAATCTCTCTGGGCAGCATTTTCAGTGCTCCATCACCCTCACAGGAAAGAAGCTTTTCCTCATGTTAAGGTGGAACTTCCTGTGTTCCAGTTTGTGACCATTGCCTATCACATTGCCATTGTCCTATCACAGGGCACAACTGAAAAGAGACTGGCCCCTTCTACTTGACACCTACCCTACAGATATTTGTAAACCTTAATAAGTTCCCCTCTCAGTCTTCTCTTCTCCAGATTAAAAAGCCCCAGGTCTCTCAACCTTTCCTCATAAGAGATGTTCCAGTCCCTTAATCATCCTCGTACCTCTCCATTGGACTCTCTCCAGTATTTCCTTGTCCTTCTTGAACTGGGGAGCTCAGAACTGGACACAGTACTACAGATGTGGTCTCACTAGTACAGAACAGAAAGGGAGGAGAACCTCCTTCACCCTGCTGGACATACTCTTCTTTATGCACCGTAGGATACCATTGGCCTTTCTGGCCACAAGAGCACATTGCTGTTCCGTAGATAACTTATTGTCCACCAGGACTCCAAGGTCCTTCTCTGGATTGAATTAAGGATATATGACAAATTCATATGCCTCTTATAGCTTGCAAGTCAGTCTAATTCCCTCATCATGTAATTCTCAAAAATTCTTTTAAAGATTTGTTTAATTTAAAGGTTAAATAATCTCCTTAGATTCCAATTTGCTGAGTTAGGGCTGTGATAAAAGAACAGGTGGTCTAGCCTTAGCTTGAGAAAAATGTCTATTCTGAGCAATGTTTGCTTTCAGGGGATACATCCAAACAGAACTATAACTATATTTAAATTTGATTTTCTACAAATCCACATATTGTAATGATGGATTCACAAAAACACTGGAAAACTATACTCCAGACAGTGGGTTTTTTCATCAAGTCTCCACCCTTTAGGTCTTAGATTAATCATGTTTGTTGCAGAAAATAATCTTCTGAGGGTGAAAATGTTTCTTTCTGGAATGACTAGCTGCTTTCATCTCAAAATCAGTACTTTTTACAGTTTTTTTGTTTGTTTCATCATAGGCAATAAGTAATATTTCCATGAACCTTTTTCTATTAAATTCCTCTTGAGATTGTGAAAATGACAGACTTTTTTTATGCCTAAAGAAATAACATGATGTCTTTACTACGGACTACTCTGTGATTAAAGGTTCATATTCCAAATAGCTGCAACCTCTTCCTTTACTGTTGTCTGTAGATCAAATTTTCATTTATAATAATTATTAATTCTGATGCAGTTATGGTCTTCATGAAAGTCTGTGACCCCAACTCATGCAAAGAAGGGAAAAACCGCTTTTAAAATAATATGTTTCTCTTACTAAAAGACTGGATAAACTACTCAGTGATACAAAATGAGGGAAAAAATAGTTTGTTACATCTCTATGAGACAGGTGTGTCATCTCTGTAAGACAAAGCAGGGCTATTTAGACCACCTAAGCTATATGTTGCCATATAATAATCTGTTACAATTCCTCTCAATGTGATACAATTCCTGAATTTGCAAAGCTTTCCTTGTTTCAAAATGTGTAAAATGAGGTGAGGTTGTACTTTTGGGGTTCTTTTGTCCTTTGAATTAGTGGCGTATAGTTCACAGTAATTAAACTATACTCCAAACCTGCCACACTCTCTGAAATTTGTCTCATAATGACTTTGTTCATCAGTGTCTTATCTATAGGTACTACTTTCTCTCCCTTTGACTACCAGTACCATATCTTTCTTTGTAAAAGAGATGTAAAAATGGTTTTGGCAAAACCCATCTTCAGTGAGTGCAAAAAAAGCCCACACAAAGACATAGTCTATTAGTACCTCAGCACTATCATTTCTTCCTAGAAAAGAAATGACACTTTCAGGGTTATACAGGCTACCCATGTAAAACCTTTATTTGGCACCTCTGTCTACTGAAACTGTCCAACTAGCTGATAAGCGGGCACCATGCCACTGAAGCAGATGGGCATAGCTGTAGAGAGCCAAAAGACAATGTATGTGCATCAAGTGTGGATGTTGGTGGCAGGCTTCCCAGTCAGTGATGTCTTAACGATTAAATGTCCCAAGTTTTTTGCATCTGTAGTTACAGAGATGCCAGCCCCACTCCTGGGTGGCGTTTGAAAATCTCTCCTGTTTTATATTTAAATTATAAAGAAATTTTTGAGAATGCTTGATCGAGAAGGTACTTGAGACAAGAAGAAAAGAAAAGGAAATAGTAACACTTTTTCCAGTCCAAAACAGGCACATGCTCTCACCCAAAACTGAGATGCAAACTGGAGTCCTAGAGGCAGGAGAGTGAAAGCATTTTTAGGGTATTTGAGATATACATTAGAGAGAAGCAACAGGTACTTTCAGAGAAAGAAAATGATATACAATCAGAGAAATGCAATTACCATAATTTTACCAAAAAAAAAGAGAAGGATTTGGTGGTTACATCATGAATGAAAGAGACTCAAAGGTATGAATAAACATTGTTATGCTATTCTTTGATTCATTCACATTTAGGGAAATAGAATTTTGCCAGTCTATGTGTATTAAAAGGGATGTACCACAAAATTTCCTGATCACATCACCACTTTACTCTCAGAACTGGAAGAATCTATTGCATGCAATATTTTTTGCTAATGTTTTTTGATGCAAGTTGAAAGTGAAAGAAAAGACACTTTCCCGAAGATACACTAAGAGAAAATTTTTTCTTTGTTTCCTGAATAATACAGAGCCAAACACACATACAGAGCCAGGTATAAACTTTCTTGAGAAAGGCCATAATTCATATAATAAACAAAGTGTAATGTGTTCTGGTGATTTGAGTAAAGTGAGATATCGCCTGATTGATTGATAAATGAGGAAGATATTTTTAGAATGGTACCTCCTTTGATATGATTGGTTTTTAGAAATACATAGCCATAAACTTCCCTGAAGAAATTATAAAATGAAGTCCATTTTGCATTTTATGTTCTTTTAGAAAGAGTGATATTTGAGTATCTACTTCGATATTGTTATAGATTCAGATTCCCTTTTTTGTAAGTACATTCAAGATTGAAAAAGACTGAAAAAAAAAAGCCATGTTTTATTAAAACATACTGATCTTGCCAAATAGGACAGTCTTGCCAATAAGATGTGCCAGAAGGGAATAAGGGAAGGCGAAGCATCTTGTCTTCCTCTCTCCCCTCACTGTGGCTCACTAGTGTCACTCAGTGAGTCAGTCACACTCATGTGGGCACGGTGACAATCTCACAGGTATGCACCCCTTACACAGGAAAGATACATCTGCCCCTGTGCTCACCATATAGTTTCATGAAGCTGGCTTTTGTGCTTCTAGAATGTGGCTCCATCCACTCCAGCTTAGCATTCTAAACAAAATTCAGTCTGGCTCCATAATATGGTTGGCTCTTAACAATTGTGCTACTTGGGGTCCCTTTAAAGGTGAACACTGCAGATCCAATTTACATGTGTTTGTTACCTTCGAAAAATGGAAAGTGACCTTTGCAGTTGACTGGTACTTTTAAAATACCCTCCAAAACAGAGCTGCCAGCCAGTGATTTTGAAAGTCCATGTGCTCTGTTCCCCAACTGTGAAGCACAAACTCTCCTACTATCTTAGCCAACTCTTTCTTTTTTTTTTTTTTTTCTTTTTTCCAAAAATTTTGGAGTAGTCTTAAGAATTTTTGAAAATTTATGCTTTAGAAAACTGGTAACAAAGCACCTTATGGTCCTCACTTACTTTCCTATGGCAAATACGTCTTCAGCTTCAATTAAATCTCCTTTGGAATATGAACACCAAGGACCAAACTCATAGCCCCGTGAACTCAATGGCCACTCATGGCTTTGATTGTTAAGGCAATAAGTCAAAGAAAAGAGAAGAAAACAATACCTGGGAAGCTGAATACAAACCTCTCAATTTATCAAAAATATCTTATTGTACATGACTTAGTTTTTTGATATATTCATACAGGGAGATGGATTCCCTTTATAAATAGTTGCAGTTGGCACACAAATACTGAAGCATCAATAAAAGAATCTAGATAAATGTCAGTAGAGTTCTGTTCCTAGCAACAGTATCTATGGATTTTATTTTTTGCATTCTGTTAAAAATGAACACTGAAAGAATTCTGAGTGTCCTGATTTGTATTTTTAATAGGGAATTTAAATGGGGACAGCTGCTAAAAACTCTATTAAAATAAACTGTTCAATGAATGAATAATAATCATCGTTTTCCTTTTTGGTTGTTTATTTTATCTGAACAAAACCACCTTGCCTTCCTTGCTGTACATCATCTAGTTTAAGCATGAGGGAGAGACAAGGTTACCACCCAGGTCTGGTCACTCAGCAGGGTAGGCTGGTTCCTTGTAGGGCTTCTTGAGGTTGAAATGGACCTGAAGTGGTCCTTAACTGGTGAGAATGGTTTATCCTGGGTAAAATGCAAACATATGGCAGGGTGAACATGGCAGAGAATCCACATGGAGGAGCACGGCTACCCTGCAGAGTGATTGGGCAGTCAGTAAGACTTGTTGGACCAGTCTCAAGAACTAGTACCATCAATGGAGCCTCTTGGTAGGGTGGTGGCCCCCAGACTGGGCAACAGGAGGGAGGGAGCAACACCATTTCTTGCTGAGAGGCTATTCACATATTCTGCAATTATACAACCAATTCTTGAGCATTTTTCCCAATATTTCTAACAACTGAGGAAGCCTTGTACATATAAAAGCATTCTTCCATCTATCACTTTTGTGCTGAATGTGTGACATTTTTTTTGCATCAGGTTTATTCCATAGTAGGAGTCATTCTGATGTGAAGCCTTGGACAAGGCAATAGCAGTTTATAACAGCCAGTGATCTTGTTCATCATTGTTTTTCACTGGTAACTAATTGGTAAAATATTCTGTGGTGCTATGCGTTACAGTGAAATTTTACAGCCACAGTTCTGGCAGTTTTCCCCTAAGATTTAGTAACAACAAGAATGCCATAGAAGATAGCTTGAATTAATGTGAATACAGTTTCTACACTGATCACTAAGTATGAACTCTAAAGAAATCCAGAGCTTGAAATGTTTAGTGTCTTAAGAATGGTCTAGAAGGTCTGGAAAAATTATTTCAAAATATTTCTAGCCTTTTCATTGAAGAACCAAATGACCTTCAAAGTCACAGCATTTTTATTTCTATCTTTCTATTTTTTTTTCTGTGCCAAATATAATATGAATTTAACAGCTCATAAGAACTGGTCAAAAAATAATGCCATTTCAAAGCCATGAACTCTGGAATGGGTCTGCCCAGGGAGGTGGTGGACTCCTCATCCCTGGAGACAGTCAAGCTCAGGCTTGATGGAGGCTCTGAGCAACCTGATCTAGTTAAAGATGACCCTGCTCACTACAGGGGGGTTGGACTAGATGACCTTTAAAGGTCCTTTACAACCCAAACCATTCTATGATTTTATGATTTCACATTTTTAGATCTTGTACAGCGTTAATTTCTAGTGCTAATATTTCTTGAGGTAGATCTTGGTAGATTCATGCTGGAATTGAAGCTGATGGATGGAAGCAGATCAAAACAGCACTATTTCAAGTTTCACTGTTGCCTGACCAGCTCAAGTTATGTCTTGAAAAATAGAGATATTACTAGAATTCCAGTATAAAGAAAGCATTTTGAGCAATATTGAAGTGAGAATTATCTGTATATCATTTACCGATACTTACTTTCAATTAGGCATTTTTATTTTGAGATTTTATAATCTCTTCCATCAACAAAAGAAAAAATGCTGAAAAAAATGCTAAGAAAGTAACATAAGAGGTAAAATATCTGTCCATCTGTGAATATATGCACATATATGTATGTGTCTGCAGATGGATGGATATGTACTGTGTTGCAGTAAACTGAGTATTCAGATATTTGAAGTTGCTTCCTGCTGGTAAATGTTTCACAACAAAGATGTGATCAAAAGATATGCAGGAATTGAATGACAAGTGAAGTTAAACCAATTAAATCTCTACTGCTAAGTCAAAAAGACAAAATAAATATGTCCTGTTAAAATTTCTGCCTTCTATTACTTTCCTCAGTGCATAAAATGCACTTTTGTTAAAAAGATCATGAGTTTTAACATATGGATGCAGGAGAAGCCAAAGCAAAACGAAGAAAGAAAGAAACAAACAAAAAACACACACACAAAAAGCCCAAAAAAAACCAAAAAAGAAAGGAAAGAAAAAGAAGAAAGAAAATTTCTCTGCTCCCCATTTGCAAGAAGAATGGCAGAGAAAAAATTGTATTTTTAAAGTAAACTCTTTATAAAAAGTAACACCTTAGTTGCAGATTACTTTGTTTTGAGGGTCTAGAATATTTGTAACACCCTAACGTAATATAGTAGATTGACTGCACAATGCTAAAATATAAGTTCTGTATTTGTGTGCTTACTTTTTTACCTTCTGTACATTCACCCTTATAACATCATATAAAAAGAAATTTTTATTAAGAATAGAGTGACTACATGGAGAAAAATGTGTATTTTTCTTATGAAGGCTGTATGAATGGGCCAAGATGTCTCCTGAGTTGTTTATGGGTTCTTGGAATGGAGGTTTGTCATTTAGTGTTTAGGGTAATATTTTAAGATGGTACAGTTGGACACTGAAACAGAAGCTGAAAACCAAACAGAAGTGATGCAGTACCCAAAAGCAGCTGCCATTTTAGCACTTCTCCCAACCTTTTCCGCTGAAACCTAAGGAGCCGTGAATACAATGAACAAATGAAATATTCAAGCTTAAGCATCAATGGACCATCAGTGTGTGTAGGTATAAGAGACAACAGTTCTCAGAAGCTATGTCTTCTGCATTTTTGGGGGGCTATTTTACACGGGTCACTTTTAAATTGCTTTGTTCTTTTTGTTTATGTGGAAAAAGGGAGTGCATGTCTGCATAGTGCAGTGTTACTATCTTAATTTTGGTGTCACTGGTACAAGATTTTTAACGGGCTCCGTGACACTAGGAATTCTGCCTTGGAGGAGTTTAGCTTTCCAAACAGCAAGGCTGGAGTGATCTGTGTCAAACACTGAAAAATGAACCAAGCCATGGAAGTGCTTTTTCCTCTCAATTGACTGTAATGGGAATCAGACACTGCTCAGAGGAGGACATCTGCATTGCAGATGTCTAAATGCGGGCAGATGGATACCACCCTGGCAGTAGTACGCTCTGTAGAAATACAACTTCTTTTATGCAGAAGGAGTTGGACCTATGTCTTCAGGAAAAAAAAGTAAATCTTTGCTATGTGTTCTGGGACCAGCATAATTCTGGCACACAAAAAAAATGGAAACAAAACAGGAGAAGCCAAAATTAAAAAGGAACCCAGTGAGTACTACCCAAGATATAACTCCCTGGCTATGAATAGGTTGAGAGGTTACTGCACTTCATACCAATGTGCTGGGCTCTGGGCTGTCCCTTCATTCATTTGTGACCTGATCAGAAAGTGCTTCAGCTTTCTTCCTGCTTTTTTTGCTTAGGAATCTTTCCCACACAAATCAAGAGGAAAATAGAGTCAATGTACTTCTATATAAAATGGGGGCGTATAGCTGAGCCCAAGAAGCTTGAAAGTTTATACATATCCACTAGGTGTATAGAAGCCTCTGGGAAGAAATTTTAAGCAGCACTTGCTCTATATCTGCAAGCAGTGATTGCTCAGGAGTGTAAAAACAATCCAATAGTAATTTTCTGTTGGTAGTGACCAGTCCTGATGCATTTGACTGTTCAACAGTTTTGAGTCAGTTCTGGCAAAGGACACTAATTGTGAAAGTGTAATGTAAAGGAAGTAAAATATCAGCAAGATTTTTTATCTGAGGGAGGAAGGGGAAAGAGAAAATAAATATACATTTGTGATTAATGGAAGTCTGAAGAGACAAGGACTCACAATGCCAAAGGGTTAAAAACTTCCCTGATAAACACAAACAGACAAACTAGACTGTTATTGCAACTTGAGACAGAAAAGTCCAACAACTCAGAAATGGATCATACAAAATCAATTCACATCTGTTTAGAAAGAGAAACTCACAAAGAGGACAGTGCTCTGATGCTATAGCCATGATTGATTAAAAATGTTAAAACTACCAGGAAAATGTCTAAGTCGTAATGATATAAATTCAGCCAAGCAAAACTAGTGCAGGCTGCATTCTGTGACAACAATAAACAATGAAAAAAATCCCGAGGATTATGTCATTCTGCAAGGGCTTTCCACTAAATTCGAGAAAGTGAATGAACATTTATTGAACTGGTTGCACAAAGCTCTATGCTGCTAGGAACACTATTATTTGTTGTCAAGGCTGCTGGCTTTGGCCCTGAGCTCTTTCCCATTGAGGACAGTAGGTAACTGATGAGCAAGGAAGACTTTAATCTGGATCATAAAAAGCAGAGCATGGTTGCTCTTTGTGTTAGGTTGCTGAGAGCAGCAGTTCAGCTTAAAACAGTTGGTCCTCATACATGCAATAACTGAATCTCTCCTGGGCATGAATTTGGCTCCTTATTCCTCTTTGGTGTCAGGCTGTAGTTTCTGATCCTGCTCTTCACTGGAGTCTTATGGCTGAGATGTGGCTCCTACTGGCTTCTAGAGCTGGACTCTTCACCATGTTGTGCTGCCTAGACTGTAATCAGGTCTCAGGGGAAGGCCTCAGGTAATGGGAGTGGGAAGTAAAGACCAAAATGCAGAGAGCAGATTAGAGAATGGTGTCTACTAAGTGGTCACGTGAAATCACCCTATAGACTGCAGCTGTTGCCACTTCAAATGGACTTCTCCCAGGGAAGTCTAGGTGAGGTCTTTTACTAGTTCCAGGAAGGTGGAAAAAAACATAGAACATTTGCTGTTTGATGCTGAAAAGGTTTGAACAGGCAACAGCACAGAATTTTAAGACAACTAAACCACGGACTTTGCTGTTTAGGAACATCTGACTCCATCAAATAGTTATTTCTATTTCAGAGGGACTTTTAAAAGGTAAGCAGAGCTCTAGGCACCTCGAAGATTAGCTGAATGTTATCAGTATAATGGTGCCAAGTTTTCAGAATTCCACTTATCAGATTTCATGAGGAAAAGATAAGTCTGAAAAATGTATTTCTAAGTAAAGTATCTTCATAGAGGAAATCAGGGGAAAATAACTTTAGAAGCAAAGGTAATGATAATTATGGACAGTTGTTACTGTGTTATTGGAAAGAGGTGCTCTTTCCAGACATGCTGAGCATAAGGTAATCTTTGAACAACTCAAGTACTGTTGCCTAAAGAGCATAAACAATCAAATTTTCAATTACTATGACAAATGTAGTAAGTATAATTTTAGAAATGTATTTAATTTCTTTTTCCTGAATGGAGCATGGTCTTGGGACATGATATTTTCAGATTTGTAAGAATCTGAAACTTAAATTGTTCACATTTCAAAAAAAAAAGCCCAAAACCACAAAAAAAAATTAATCACAACAACAATTCAGTTACTTTGAATTGCACAATGTAACATCTTACATCCCTCAGTCAAATGTGACTGTAATAGACTCTCATATCCAAAAAGAATTTGGGAGCAAGAGAAATGCCATGTAAATTTCTGTGAAGAAAATGCTTTCATTTAAAATGTTAATAACTATCTCACTATTTATACTCAAATAGTTTGTGACATAATTTTCCTTCAAGCAAAGTGACAAGAGTACTAGATGTGAGTTCTGGTGACCGGAATGGAGTAGTGGGCTAGGTGGATATTTGGTTCTTGTGCCCTTGTGATCATTTTGCTACTGAGTTGAGGAATTAAGTCTAGTTTCTTTGACATTCAGCCTCAATGTCAGTAAAACGGAGAAAATGTGACTTAGACAACTTTGAGAGAAGTGTGGAGATGTATGGATTCTTAGTACTGTTACAAATATTTTAATATTTCAGTTTCTCATTCCCCAGGAAAAAACACTGTATATTAATTTGTGATGATTCATAGCAAATTTTCAAACCTTTTAACTACACAGTATCAATAAATCATAAAGTAGGTAATTCTTCTCATAATACTTTGTAGAGGGTTATGAATTTATGTTTACTTGAAGAATAGTAAACATGTTCTACCATATAAGAGCTGTATTTATACTGATTGGCTACAATTTTGCAAGATATTTAAACATTTAAGTCTTCAGTCTTAGCCTTCCAGCTATAGCTCTTTCCTGTGTGGATTTCCATAAAAATAATAATCTGTGTTGTCATTGCTATGCCTCCTGTCAGTATCTCCTGGTTTGTCAAGTGTGTGTTCATCAACGTTCTTGTCTTGTTCATGTGTGACTGCTATAGCATTGTGGTGGCTTCTGTCAGATAATGCATCTGTCTTGAACTCCCACACATGAGAAAAATATACAGCTATAGCCCTTTGAAGAACTCTTATAGAATGTGTTTCTAATTAGATACATATAATAGAGAGTACAGGAGGGATTTTTTCATTGTCACAGACTTTTAGAGATGAATTTCTACAACAATTTGCTGAAGCACATAGACAACAAGAGGTATTTATGGCTGCAGAGATAAGAGATATGCTAGATTTGAAGCATCTGAAACAAAAACAGTGGGAAGCAGAAGCATCCTTGTATTTCAAGACAATTATACTTAGTGTTTATCCATAGAATTCAGGCAGCAAACACTGAAAATAATATTTCAAAAGTAAACAGTTTAAAATACACTTTTAAAAGACATTTTAAAACCTCATCTGTAGTCCAATAACAGCAGATGAATGTTAGAAGTGTGTATCTAAAATTCAGATAAATTTGTCATTTCTTTTGGTGACAGACTAGACAGTGGAATAGAAAATTTTTATTTCTTCATGTAAGCATAAGGGTCTCTGCTGAGACAAGCAGCTCAAAAGTGCTTTGGAGTGTTCTGCTTGATGTGCTGTGGACAGGGACCTTTTTAGTCAGCTGTTGCTTACATGCACTGTGACAAGTTGTGCCATGAACAGCTGATCTTATGAAACCTAGTTTCCAGTGGCTCTCTCCCATTTTTTTTTCCCTTCCTGTTGACTGGGAAAAGATAATCCTGTCTTTCTCTGTATGAGGATTTAATATGAGTATTTCTTTCCATTTGTGAACCTATGTTCCTGAAACTTTTGTGAAAAAATATCTTTGAATCTTCTAGACTTTTGTCCAGTTTGCTTAAAATTGTTCAGGAACGCAGAAGTTATTTCAAGGGAACAGACATCAAGCATGGTTATTACTGCTTGTCTCATTTCTTTGAGAAACTAGTCTAAATTCAGTATTTATAATTTCCCCTATAGGAAATCCATCTATCTTCCTGAGTCAGAAGGAATACTTGTATTAAATTCATCACAGTATATTTATACTTGTATGTAACATTAAAGTATTAAAATAACTGGCAAAACCCAGCAAGTTAAAATGCTACAAAGTTAGAAAAAAATGCCAAATTAAGGTCATTGAATCTAAACTATTGTTTCCTTCTCTTGGTTACATGCGAAGCCAGATGTACCATGCACATGGTACAGGAAAATGAAATGCTCAACATACTTAATGTCTCAGAGTTGGGTTTAAAAAATAAATAAAAATATGTTAAAACCATGCATCTGAATTTAGTTCCTATGTTCCAAAGTTTTATGAGCAGCCTGCACTCACAGGGTAAATGCACATTAAAAAGGCCATAAAATCTCCATTCTGGAGATGTTCAGACTTCAACTGGACAAATCACTGCACAACTTGATCTATGCTCGTGTTTTCAGCAGAGATTGGACCAGGTGATCTCCAGAGGATCCCTCCTGACCTGCAAAAGTCTGTCATCTGTGACTGTCTATGGACAAGGAAGAGTTGTCCTATAAAGTATATGTAATCTGCATGCTTTAAATGACCTAAAATTACTTCTGCATAAAGCAATTCAAATCTTTAAAAAAGAGTTATCTTCCATTAGGTCAAACCAATGTTTATCATAATTCTTTAAAATCTGCACATGGTCTACCTAATAGCTAGGCTGATTGGCAATTATTTGGTTATCTATAAAAATAAGAAATTGGAACGGGCCTAAATTTTACTCATGTTGGTTATAGTCTCACTTCTGAGCTCCTGAGAAAGGACAGAATTGTATTATTTTCACAGTATCTGTAAGATTATATAGAAAATGACATGTTGAATGAAAGACAATCTTAAGGAAAATAGCCCTTCCAAGAGAAATGCAAGAAGAATCCTACGTAGGTTGTTACTGAATTTAGAGAATGAGATTGTCATTCATGATAAACTATGTTTTGTCATGTATTATTTGTAGGAGATGGATAGTGTACAGTCTAAAATATTTATTCAGAAAGTGTTATAACACGGAAGTGTGCAAAAAACAATGTTTCCTGATCTGGAAAAGTAGTTTAACAAAACTTAATCAGTACAGTTTGGAGAAAAGACAGCAAAACAAGAAAAGCAAGTCTGTAAATACTTGAGAGAAATGGGTTGGTGATATAAAAGGAAGAAATAACCCTCAGCTATAACAGGCAGGGACTAGTGTAATGTTTCTGTTGTATTTCACATATATGTAGTACCATGGGTCTGCAGGATTAAATTAGTAAACATGTATAATTGAATTGTGAACGACTAGAGGATAGATATAACAGCCATTAGAAAAACATCTGTAGATCCTAACTTTTATTAGATGGGATAATTTGTCAAGGGAAGTTGTCAAGCACAAACATTAGCTAAGAGTAGCAACAGCAGGTCAAACGTTATTATACAAGATCCTCCAGTGTTACAGTAGGGAAATGTAGCTTCCAGTCCTAGCACGTAAGGTCTTACGAATACCAAAATGCAGCAAAGTAGTGGACAAAAGGAGAGAAAACATGTACTCCATTACTCACATCAGATATGTGAATAAAAAGCTTGGCAAACATCAGTGAACAGATATTGCTTAAGCATTAATACTTTTCCTATACACGGTGAAACAAAACAGAACAAAACAAAGAAACAACCCAAAGGAACTGGCAATTTCAAATGCATTCTATCCCTGAAGGTGTTGACTAATTATGAACCATGCTTTGGAATGTCACAAAGTATATTGATAGATGCAGATGTCATGGCTAAATCCCTCCATATCTTGTAGAAATGCTGCAAAATAACCTATATATATACATGAATTTTCTTGGCTTTATATATATAGGCTTAGTTTCTTGAGACTAAATCTGAAGTCTTGCAGAAACCAGTGCCTATTTCAATTTGACTTCATTACATAGTGAGTTATATTTGAATAATTATTTGAGTAAACACTCCTCACGTACAATTGATATTACATGCCTTTCATGATATTGCAATATTCCCCATTTGAACAATAATAATAAATCCGGATTACTCTCAAAATCAAATGTCAGATCAACTGGTACTTTTCTCAGATACATATTTTCTGGTGTGAGTCAGTACTGACTAGGTCACTCTAGATTGTTTCTGGGAAGGGAAGAATTTATTTTTGTTTCTCTTTTGTATGTAACATTTTTATTCCTATGCACCATATTTATAGTCTGGTTTTGTCTTGGATTGAACTAATGTCTAATGAACTCAGTTTAACTCAGATGATAGTGAAATTATTAATGCTCTGTTTCTCTCTTCCTCCCGTCAGTATGCTGTCTGGCTGGTCCTTTGGGTTACGTGGAACGTGTTTGTCATCTGCTTCTATTTGGAGGCTGGGGACCTTTCAAAGGTAATTTACCATTGGATACATTTAAGCCATGAGCACTTTGTTAATGTGCCCCAGTCAAAAAGCTGTGTTCGGTTTGACTCACACTCTTAGTGTTTTTGGAATGAGGGGATTATGATGGAAATTTGGAGTATTCTGAGTATGTTAGAAATGTTTAATCTAGACTGTAGTGAGCATATATCTCCTGATACCCACAACAGTAGTAACATATATGTTTTGAAAGAAAATTACCTCTTTACCCTCCTCAGTAATTCTGCAACACAAATTTCACCTCTATGAGAGACATTAATAAGTGATTTCATAAATGCAAAAGATTACCATCTCAAGGGTAAAAAAATATTTTTTGTACTATTTAGCTTGCTGTTACTTAGCTAGATTCCTTTCAGGGGCCTTATATCAGAGAATAATTATTGTAAAACAAGGTGTCTTTCATTAAACAAAAATGTAAACTGAGGTTCCAGAATAGATTGTCATTTGGCTACAGCAGTGGTTTTTAACTTTGTGCTCCTGGTAGGAACATTATGATTGAACACTTATACACAGTCAAAATCCATAGGAAAAATATAGAATGGCATATTTATAGGATCTTATTGACACTGTAAGTATTAATACATAAAGTGGCAGTTGATAACAGGCTCTATCCAACATCTCAAACTGAAATTCCTACTTGCTAAGGCCTTCCCAGCAGGCTGTCAATTTATGGATAACAAATTAGCAGTGGTAACAAATTATTTTTTTAAAGTAATAAGCTTCAACTGTGTATCAATATTGCTGTCCATTCTGAGTTATACTCACAGTGGTGTGAACTGACCATCAGGTAGAATCCCACATGAAAGAGATCACATTCTCTTCTTGACTCAAATGTTTAGTTGTTCCTGATTAAAGGGATTTTAGCTCAACTGTAAATTGCAGATGTGATTCTCTGGTCCTTTGTGCCTCACTGATATGATATGATGTAGAAAGTCAAGGACAATTGTAGAAAAAAATAAAGGAGGTAAAGATACTTGTCTTTTCTCTCAAATCACCTTCAAAGTACAAAAAATACTTATGACTGGGATACTTTATTCCCATGTATTCTGTTTCTTCCAAACTTACTGACTTCAAAAGTATCAGAATTTCATTTCCTGAATGTGTAATTTTCTGCAGGTAAAACATTACACTTTCTGTGTTTTATACCTTCAAACAGGCCCAGTCATATTAAAAGCTTGGCAAAAATGTAGTAAATAGAAGAAATTGGGTGTTTGGTTTGGTTTGGTTTTTTTTGTTAGAATTCTTGCTGTATTGCTAAGTGAACATATATAAGAAAACCGGCACCAATCCACCCTCTTTCCACATGCTTGTTTCAACCACCTGCTTTCCTAAACTTGTAAATGTTGGGATGCTTATCATGCATGGATAAGTGAAAGGAGGTGAGAAGGAAGGAAGAAAGGAAGAAAGGAGAATTAGCTGTTTGACCTCTGTGTTTTTGTGGGTATAAAAACAGTTTAAGAGCACTAGTAAGTGTTAGTTGGAATAAAGATGGGTCAAACCCAGTATCTAAACTTGGAACTGACTTTTCCTGAAGTCTAAAGCTGTGTCATCTAGGGTGTTTCCCAACCAACCATATGGTTCAAGCTTATATTTGGATGCTGTTAAAATTTTTATTCTGTCTTTAGAGGTATTACTTGTTCCAGTAAGATATGACTTGAAATACCCAGTAAGAGTATATTCCTTCTGCTTCAACTGGTTTTAAGACCAACAGCATTGGTAAAGAGAGGGACAAAAGGAAACATTCCTAGCAAATGAATTTAAGAAATAGATATAGATCAATTCATTATCTACAAAAGGTCTAATTCACACATGGGACATCACTCTTCTCTCCCTTTCAACTGTGAATGGTACATCAAAACTTCCCCACATGATCAAATCTGTAAGATCTAGGGCCTAGAAATACATGTCTAATGGAAAGATAGAGAAGTGTTTGGATGACTAAAACTTATCCTCCTGTTCTAGATTCTTCAGAGGCTCCAACTGCTTTACAGATGTAGGTATCTTACAAAATGGATCTTTTTAAACTTTATGTCTCTCAGTCACATTCATGAATCTTGCACTGAATCTTCTTTATTATTTATATTGTCATCTGGGAATAACTGCAACTTCAAATCTATAATGATACTCCTGTGTATTTTCTTGTGTTTGGAATGACATGTAGAACCTTGAGAAAAGCTCTGGTTCTGAAATAGTTCTAAATAGAGAATAAAAAATAACCTTTAGGTAAGTACTAGAGGGATGCCTCTGAGGTTGTAAACCATGAGAGAGGATGCTGCACAGCATGGCTTTTGGAATTGATAGGTTAAAATTACAGCATAATAATAGTTCAGCTGGGTATAGTTTATTTTTTTATATGTATAATTTATTTCTTTCTACCAAATAAAATAAAAGAAAGGCTTTTTTTTTTTTCAAAGTTTTGAGAACAGCTTTTATTCTCTGTGTATGTACATCAGTTTTTTCATCATCACCTGCTGACTCGATGGAGAGGATATATTTCAATTGTTAATGTACCTTATTACAAAAGACTTGCTAGCTTCATCCTCTTTTCATTTAGTTGTGGGGGTGGAAGTCATGACATTTTTACAGCTTGACCTTATTACAGTGAAATAGGCCTGCAAAGACTCAAAAATATTTAGAACAATGAGGTGATCATCTCTGGAAAGAGTGAGGATGCTCAGAGATTATTAGTGAACAGACATGCAAATTTGTTTGCATTATACATCGTTGCAATCATAGATCTTGTGGAAAATGGCATCCCACTAAGCACTTTCTGTCCTAGAGGCTACAGCTGTCTTTGCCGAATCTCTTTCACAGCAAATTGAAATATTTATGGCTTTGTAACAAAGGTTTACAACAAAGAGGAAGTGCAACCACTTGTTCTTAACCTTAATTGTTATGTGGATCTGTGAATGAATGCCTAGAAAATCTACTTCTCAGACTTACTTTTCAGTACTATTCTTCAATAATATTTAATTAGTCTCTGTGTTGGTTTGCTTGCTGGTGAGTGCCATACTCAGTATAAGTGGGGCTTGAAGGCTTCAGGAGTGGTAATATTTATTTTGGCCTGTGGCTAAGCAGATGTAGAACAGGAAAAGCATAACATCATGTCTTGAATGAGGTATATCTGAAGTACACTACTGAAACAAAAAGGAAAACAATAAAAAGCTTCTCTGAGAAAATGTAATATTTCAGTGATTTGTTTAAGTATAGCAAGAAGGGACAAAAGGAACTAGATTCAGCTATCTCAGAACAACAAAAGAAAAGCCCCTAAAACCCAACGAAATTTAAGCCTGTTCAGCATTTTTTACTCTCTTCTTCAGACAAAGCTCCCATTTACTTCTATGGGATTCAGCTGCAACCTCTGAACAAAGACCCTCAATAGAGTGCTGCAAATGCTCATGTGATGAAGACACAGCGCTCTCCTCATGATGTCTAAGGATCCCCCAAGCAGAACAGAGGCAGAATAAGAATGATCAAACTAAAAAAATACGTGTAATCAGCTTATTTTCTGCCAAGTTTTAAGGGAAATCAAATGTTTCTGAACACATTTTCTCCTACCCACCCAAAATATCTGCAAATATAACTTAGACACACAAAATCAGACAAATTAATGTTGAAAGAGACCTCTCAAGGGCACTTAATCCAGTCTCCTGCTCAAAGCAACACCAACTCAAAGTTAGATCAGGTTGCTCAGTTTTAACCGGTCAAGTTTTAAAAGTCTCCAAGGGTGGAAATTTCACAGCCTCTCTATTTCTTAACCATTCTAATTGTGAAAATGATATCTTTCTCGTGATATGCAGTAGAAATTTCCATTACTGAAAGCTATGACATTGCTTCTTGTCCTTTCACTGTGTACCTCTCAGAAGAGTCATTCTCCATCTTTCTAACACCCCCTTTAGGATTTTAACTGGAGTACTTCAGCTTTCTTGACCTTTATGTAGTTGAATTCCTATTTCCAACAACACACAACTTATTGCACCTCACAGGAAAAAAAACTAATTATCATGTAATAAATAATCAGTTAAATTTCATAATTTTAAATGCTTTACCATGAAAGAAAAATGAAGGATCTTCACATATATGTAAAGGTATATACTATCTTAAGTAAAATGCAGAAGGATGAAGGATGTCCTTGTTATCTGGAAGAAGGAATAACACATTCAAAAAGAACTAGAATCCTTTAGTTCAAAGACAATTCAGTTTATATAAACTTTTAAGTTGCCTGATATTGTACTTAGGGAAATACTGAAAACTTTGCATATAAACCTTGCAGTCAAATAAAACAATGAAAATATGTAACTCTTCCCCTGGCTACCCAGTCACTGAGCACAGGAGGAAGGCAATATAGTGGCATTGCTGGGAAATACCCCTGAGAAGAGAGACAGCTCTGAGAGTGCAGAGGAACTACTGGAGAAATGAAAGTTCAGGGAAAGAGTTTGCCACTGTTTTATTATCTGGAGGTATTGCCCACTCTGTAGCTGAAATGCAAGTTTGTTTTCCACATCATGAAAGCAGAGTAATAAAAACAAAGGTATAAAAATGTGTTAAGTAAGATTCCGCAACTAGCAATGTACACTGTGATTAAAATCATAGAATCATAGAATCGCAGGGGTTGGAAGGGACCTCAAGAGATCAACTAATCCAAAGCCCCTGCCAGAGTAAAACCACCTAGGACAGGCCACACAGGAACATATCCATGTGGGTTTTGAAGGTCTCTAGAGAAGCAGACTCCACAATCTCTCTGGGCAGCCTTTTCCAGTGCTCCGTTACCCTCACAGGAAAGTTTTTCCTCATGTTGAGGTGGAACTTCCTGTGTTCCCGTTTGTGGCCATTGCCCCTTGTCCTATCATAGGGCACAACTGAAGACACTGGTTCCTTCTACTTGACAACCACTCTTCAGATACATGTAAACATTAATAAGATCACCTCTCATTCTTCTTCTCTTCTCTTCTCTTCTCTTCTCTTCTCTTCTCTTCTCTTCTCTTCTCTTCTCTTCTCTTCTCTTCT
>WTSP01017415.1:0-13502 GCA_025331215.1 Actenoides lindsayi | reverse complement strand
GGGGTTGGTGTTGGGTTCCATACTGGTTTTGTATGTATTTGTATATATTCCATTTTTATTATTATTATTTTCATTTTCATTAAAGCTCTTTCTATTTTCCTTTTCTAATCATTAAGTCTCTCTCCCTTACTTCCTTTCTCTTCCCCTTTGGAGAGGGAGGGAGGTTAACAGAGAGGGTCTGTTATTGGTCTAGTGGACTGACCTGGCCCTAAACCTTAACATTGCCTCTTGCTTTGCAGATATTACATAGGCCACCACAGTCATGATTTTCTGATGTTGTGTAATAACTTGAGCTGTAGTCAGAAAAATTCATATTTGGTCAATAAAATTGTGTTTAAAATGTCAGAGAAATAGCTATAATGTTCAGATTTCTCTATCAAAAGCTTTAGAGAGAAAGTTAGCTTTGTAAGTAATTAATTTCTAATCTAAAAAATATTTAAAAAGCTTGGTTAGCTTAACAGAATATTGTTTTCTATCTGTTGCTTAACAGAACTGTGTTCAGTCTTTACATATGACTGTTTTAGACACCTACGCAACTTACTTTGCACTAGTCTGACAAAATTCAGCCTGTCCAGAATAGATGCAACAGGCTCTCATGCTCAAAAGAAGGAATACATCAGACTTCAGTGTGAAATACCTCAGAAGATGTATCATCCCACTACACCTCCCCATCAGTTCCTTATGCATTAGTGCCAAGTTCAGAATCTACATCCCTGGAGTACTTACTAAGAAAAAGCTTCTGAGGCTCTACGATTGTGCCTGTACTGACAACAGTGAAGCTGAATGTCATATATGCGAAACATAGCAATACAGGCCACTGTGTATTTTTCTAGATTTGTGATCTCATCTTCATATAGTGACTGATATATTTCTATCTCAACAGACTTCATTAAAAAAATACAAATTGAAAAAAGATAATATTAATTTAATATGTAGTATCTTACAATGTTAACTAACCAAACTAATCAGCAAATTTAGCAGTATCCTAATATGATTGAATATTTATTTGAAAGCTAATTAGTGTAAATAATGTTGTTAATTTATAATTATAATTTATTTCTTCTTACTATAGGATCTTACTTTGGGAAAAAAAAAAAGTTAAAATTTGTTTTAGTTTATTTACAATAGAAATTACTAATATTTTCACTTTCATATTACTTGGTATAGAATAGAAAGATAACTTGTTCCTTGAGCTCTTCATCTGGCAAATATTTATTCTGTGGGTAATTTGAAATCAATGGGGATTCTTATATGAACAAAGCTGCTTATTTGCACAGGTATTTCTAGGATAAGAGTCATACCACAAAAATATAGTCCATGAACTCTTTACAGATATGAACTGGAACACATGCATTAATTATGTTTTCTTAATTTTTTCACATATTTTTATATCATAACAAATATTTATAGGAAAAGCTATAATTACTTTGAATGAAATATTCTTGCTCGGAAATAATGTAATTGAACAGTTGATTTATTTCTTGTTCAAAAGTAAAAACTATAGACTTCTATAATATATAAATAATGTCTTAGATTGAAATCCTCTGAAAATTAATATTATAAATGTCTCAAACATCTATTTCTTGTTATATTCCTATTTATCTTTCATAAAAATACCTCTTTATTCATTGATTATTTCAGAAAACAAACAAACAAACAAACAAATCCCCACAAACAAAACATTACATTAAATCTATCCCTCAGAAGATCAGCAAATCTTAATGCTTCATAGATAATATGAATGAATCATGTCAGAAAATGGTAAATATACACTAATTTAAAAATAGTGCAAATCTTTAAAGATGGCACTTCGGCGAGGCATGACTTCATATGAATGCTGGCAGAATGATCACTGTGGCAGAATCCATCATAAATCTACTTTACTTCAAAAGGAGGAAGATTTCTTTCCATTCATTGTTTGCTAGTCACTGAATTCTTGCCTTTTGTATCTTTAACAGGAAGGGAACAATCTGTTCTAGACAAACTGATATTAATTTTTCTCTTTTGTGTCTTGCCAGCCTCCTTCTTTCAGATGAGGAACTTACATAATTCAGGAGCAATCATAGCTCACTTTATAAATCAGGCTTTACACAAAAAGACTCTACAATTGTTGTTTGATCTGAATGGTAGAAGGAGAGAAAGATATATAGAGAAAGGAATCAGTCTTTGTAGAGCAAAAAAGAGGAAACTGTCAGACTATGGAAATTTGTGCTTCCACCTGGCTAGCCAGGACCTAGAGAAAGTAATGTCATTGAAAAAGTTTAAACTACTGCTGCTGTAATTGCTTTAATATCAAGTTTTCAGATGTCCAACAGCTCCAAGAACAGTGATAAGTGGAGTACAAGCAGATAAGAGGACTACGAACAGATAGCAATAGAAAAAAAAGGAACAACAATGAAAACCAAAAGACATGCAATAAAGTAGGGAAATTTTGCAGGAAAGAAGAAAAAATTAATCATGAGAGTATGGAATCGAATTTTTTAAAAGCATCTCTGAAATAATGCCACTGAATAGATTTTAAGTTTGTAAGCAATTCATGTCATTTTGAAAATTGGATTTAGGCTCTGAAGTCAGTTAACCATAAACATGTATCACAAATATAGGCTATATATTTATAAAATATGAAAGGATTCACAAATAAATTTACATCCTTAACAAAAATAATAAAGCTACTTTTATTAGCACAAGAGTTCCTCTGTATTGACTAAAATGATGGTATTTAGGCTATAAACAAACTACTACAATTACATATCAAGCAAAAGACAAGCAAAAAAAATGCTTGATTGGCATTTGCTTATTTACCTGTGTGTTTTACAGTCTCTACAGCTGACTGCATGTCTCCCAAGTAACAGCTATGTGATTTTCTCTGTTGCGTCTGCTGAACAATACAACAGCCACCTCAGATGTTAAGATTCAGTTCTGATGACAGGCTTACATTTCCTGATTCTAATCTGTTCAGTGTGACTAATTTTTAAGAGTAATTTGGATAACCAGAGAATAACACACTGTAGTATTTCTTGTATCTCCACAGCATTTTTCTGTTCTTGGCACATTTTTATAATAGAAACTGTGATGCTATCCTATAAAAACCCAGACTAATGGCTGCCTGTTTTCCATATTATTGATCTTCCCTATTATGACACTTTTCAGTTCATTCTATACTGTTCTGCAATTTACTTAATTGTTGAAAAGCTAGAACAACAATGCAATTTTTAATAAGCTGGAGATCTTTTTTATTACTAAAAGGACAATCCTACCAATGCTTGGTTCACCTGAGAAAGTAACTTGTACCTCATTCTTTATTTCATTATACTTAGAAGATCATGTCATACGTCTTCACTGTATATCACTGGCATAATCTTTTTACTTTTTTAACTGCATTCTTCTAAAAGATTTTCTGACAACCAACATCACTCTGAGATAAAGGCAGTATTCTAAGTATTGCCTAAGCTACAATATAGATATGTGTTTCTTTAGCTCTAGTAGAGTGGTTTATTCTATCATAGCTTGCATACTTTATATATAAAAACATAGCGACAGAGTAATAGAAAGTGAAATGTGACAGTGGAAAAAGAAGACACTCACTTTTATGTTTTTTGATGTTCCATTGGTAATAAAACAGCTGGGCACATCAGTAATTTTCTAATAAGGGCACATTTGTGCAGCTAACATATATCCTCAACTCCATAACTAAGTTAAATGCTGCTCTTCTTACAGTTATGATCTTTAATGTATGCATGACATTTGCTGAGTTTTTAAAAAAACTAATGCTTAAACAGATGAGTAGTACAGGGAGCAAGGTCCTTAGAAGAATGTCATGTAATTTCATCAATAGATCTTGATTTTTTTGTATTCTTTTATGGAGAGATGAGGGAAACAGCTGCAAAGTAACAGATAAATTCATACATAATGCATTTGGATGAATATTGCTGATGCATATAAAGATAGGAAGGGATTGCTAGGAAATAGATCACTGTCTGAATGATCAAGAAACCTATATTCAAAGTGCCAAGACTGCTACTGGCCTGCTTTGCAATTTGAAAGTCACTTTCCTTCCCTTTCTTTCAGTACCTCTTGTCATTTGGGCAAGCTTCAGCTGCCTAAGCAAAGTCGTTTGAGACTCCCTAGAGTACTCCTCCTGGCTTCCCAAAGGACATGGTTATGACAAGATCTGGGAGAAATCTGCCAATCCCATGCTAATATGTTAGATACACCAACATGTCTTAATGGCATTTGTGTTAAGGCAAAGGCACTGAGCCTTAGGGTTTTTTTGATAGTCCTGTGTACTGCTGCAGCAATTTCTGTAATACGCAACAAATGCCAGAGAACATTCTAAAGTAATTTTGTCAAGAGGTGGTAAAAAAAAATAAGGACAAAGAAAGGTTTATAATAAATAAAAAAATGGTTTGTTCCAATAAACATTTGTGCAAAGTAGATTCCACTTACCTGTTAATAATACCCTGTGGTCTGAGATACATATCGAAAAGGAAGGGACGTTAAATCTTTTCACTGCATACAGAAAATAGTAAGTTACAGAAATCAAAGTTTTCTGCTCTAGTGGTTTTGCAGAAAAGATGAAACTGGGATTTTCTCTATGTGAAGGAGATTTTTTTTTTTCTGTGATTAATTTATTTCATGAAATAAAATCAGAAAAAAATCTTTATGTAGACAAATTCTGAATTCAAACTTAATCAATATTTAGCAAGTAATATAACTTGAAAGCTGTATTTCTTTTTAAACAGAAATCCTGCCATGTGTGTCCTCACCAGGACCTTATTATTCTAGTATTGCTCATTTTTCCTTCAGGCAGGATTTCATTCACAAGCTGTTGCTCCTTTTATCAAACAGAAACTGTCACCATTTTCTCACTGTGTGTTTGGAACAATTTTTTTTATTTTTTTTTTTTCTTTCCCTCTTTATTGCTTCTCCTATATGCAAACCGATTGATGCCTTCATCCAAAGAATTTATCACAGAAGGAAACTATTGTATATCAATAAAGACATGCTTCTTTTTTCTTGACAGTTCATGTATGTGGCCTTTAAGACTGGGAGAGTCACAAAATAAAGCTGAACAGTTCTGCCAGTCTAAAGACTTACAAGGTGATGCATCTGCTCTGGAAAAAGACACAGAAACACATGTATTAATATTTTATAAATAATTAGGATATTTTTAACTGGAGACATTTTAAAATTACTTTTAATTAATTTGATTCTGACAGTACACAGATACAGACCAACTGATCATTCCAAAAACGTTTGTATCTTTGAAAAAGAAGCTGTACCATATAATCAGATCAGAGTTGCATTTTCATATTCCATGTCTCTGAGTCCTGATCTTAAATAAATACAAAGAAAAAAATAAAGTTTTTCAAGAGAGCAACAATTGGAGATTATCTGTTTTAGGGATAACCATGATGCAGTGCTGTATGGTACATCTCGAACTACTGTAAAGCAGCTCACATATCTTAAAATTTAGTCATTGGCTTTTTTCTACAGCTTTGTTACTTGAGATTGTCTTGAGACTGTCTCTTTAATGTTAGTAAACATATTAATTTAATTTCTTTTTGGCAAAATGTCTACTTGGTTTCTACTTGTATATTCACAGTAGTCTACTACCCTATATATTGCACATTATCTTGCTTGTTAGTATACGGTGTTATATCTTGCCAGAACATCTGTCTAAAAGCCCTGTATCTATCATTATGTGAAACTTTAGTCCCTCTCTGTACCTAAGATAGTTAAGATGTTTCTGTAGAATATCTCAGAAAGAAAAAAAAATGATTAGGTCAAATTATTGAAGCCGAAACTGGTAGGAACTTCACTACTAGGCACTTTTGAACTAGCATCTAGAAATAACCATCTGTTTCAACCTCCTTTCTGCATTTAGTTATGAAATAAAGTTTACTTATGTACTAAGTTTTCAGTTCCAAAAGATGCTATGCTGACAGAAGAATTCTGAGGAGTAGGTTAAATAAAAAAGGAAAAATCTCTAAAAGACCCCTCAGCTCATGTTTTTGATGTCAGCTGTGGATATTGAAGGAGCTGCTTTCCTTTCCATGTTGTAGTCACGCACTGGGTGGGCTAGCAGAGAAAGCAGGATTGTTCTCTAGTTTTTTTAGTCTTGTATGCAAAAAGAAAATCAAAGAACAGGAGAAACTTGAAGTAATAATTGAAACAGATCACGTTAATTCCTAGAACCCTTTCAGCACACAGACTGGAGTTATGTTATGAACACCTTATTCCTTTTATGTTTGTGAGCTGTATAATACCTGGCATAGCATGATGCTGAATGTCATTTATCAAGAGCTGACTACCTTTAATGTCAGTAGATTTTAGTACTCAAATAGTTAAGCTAATCAACACCTTACAAACTCAGAAGAAAGGAGCACATAGTTGCATAGGATATGTTTATAGTTGTACTTTTAATGTATACTTTTCAGTGACAGTTTGTCAAGCACTAATTACAGACAATAACAGCTTTTAGTGTTCTAATTTTAGTTATTTTCTTTAGGTTCTGAACTTACAGAATTTGAGAGCCAAATATTAATTTTAAACATAAATGGACGTTCTGATCAATCTGCATATTTTTTTGTATTATGTTACTGTCTCAGAGAAATGGCAAATACCCTTTAAGTATAATCACAGTGTCGCAAAAGCATTAAGTGATTAGTACCATGAATTGTTGATGAGAATAGTACGAGATAAAGAAAATAAGTTAATAATACAGAAATGCTAACTGGGGAGAGGGGGAAAGATCCTTTTAACTGATGATCATGATCATTAAAGTTAGAATATATGCATCAGAAGCAAATAAGAACAGATTCATTATATACACAGGTATCTTCTAATATAAGTGAATTTCTTATGGTGTAGAATTTCCAGTGATATAGTAGGAGAAAACCAGCAAAGCTAATTCTGCTTTATGGAGAAAGGATTAGGATCCAAAAGACATCAGTTCTGCCTGTAAGTCACAGAAAGACAAGAAGAAAAGTGTTAGAATCAGAAGAGATTCTTTATGAGTACATGCTGTCGAATCACTGTTTTACTACAGAGCTGAGAGTACATAGTCTAACTGAAACCACAGAGAAATGTGAAATTGGTTGCAATAACTTTGTCATTGAAAATTTTTCAATAGTTCACTCTCTAGATAGAAATACATACTGAACAGGATTCACAAAATCACAGAATAACAGAATGGTTGAGTTTGGAAGGGACTTCTGGAGGTCATCTGGTCCAGCGTCCTTGCTAATGCATGACCACTGTCCTTGTTTGAGTTAGAACAGAACTAAATCTATTCAGTGATTTTACTTTTCAGCTCAGTGTCTTCTAACTACCTACTGTCTGAAGTTAAGAGCAGATTTTCACAGTGTCTGCTTCTAGCAGTGATAACACCCCAATTTTAGAGTTAGTACCAAGGATTAGTATGTGGACCAAGGTCACTGCTGGATCCCGTGTACCACATTTCGGGGTGCAGAGAATAAACGGTCGCATCTGTAGGAAGGAGCAGACAGGACAGGTGACCCTAAACTGACAAACAAGGTATATGGGATGGAATACTTCATATTTGACATAAAGCTGAGGGACCACAAGGGTCAAGCTTTCTTCTTCAATGGCATGTGTCCAAGGAGCAGTCTGTTCTGCCTTCAATCCCAATACATGTATCCAGTACCAGAATCCAGCTCCTGAATCTTGTTCGTGTCTGCCACTGAGTTCAGTCTGGGACTTCCCGAGTGCCTGTTTCACAGCATCAGTGCTGATGGTGATGCAGTTGCCATCAGGGGTGGTTGAGTTCTAAACCTTGGAAGCCACCTACAGCTTGTTGCCTAGGATGGGCTTTGTTATCCAGATGGCTTTCCAGTATCTCCAAGGAGGGAGACTCCACCACCACTTTGGGCAACCTGTGCAAGTGCTTGGTCACCCTCACAGTGAAAACTGTTTCTTGATATTAAGAGAAAACATTCTGTGTTTAAGTGTGTGTCCATTGCCTCTGATCCTGTCACTGGGTGTCACTGGATTTCACTGAAAAGACCCTGGCTCCGTCCTCATTTCATGTTCCCTTTAGGTATTTGTATACATTGGTGGCCTCTGAACCTTCTTTTCTCCAGGCTGAATAGTTCCATCTCTCAGCTTTTCCTCATAGGAGAGATGCTGCAGTTCCTTTATCATCTTCATGGCCCTTCACAAGACTCTCTCCAGTGTGTCCATGTTTCCATATTTCTTGAGGGTCTGTTCTGAATCTTCTGATTTTCAGCAACTGATAAGTCCTCGAATATCCTTTGGGGTTTTCCAATCACAAGATCCTTTAGAAACCCAAAGATTAATATCAAAGTTATGATGAAGCTAAAAGCAGCTGTTGTCTGTCTTCAGAAACAGAAGTGCAAAGTTCAGATTGAATAGCTCACTGAGTGTGAAGAATCAATTTTTGTTGGAAAATTACAGCTTGTGGCAGTTATTTTAATGAAAAAAATAAAAGAAGTTTGCTGACATTGTCCTCCTTTCTAAAGAAAAAGTAGAACATATGAACCAGATTAGATAATTACATATTTAGTAGAAAGAGAATCTTATTTGTGGCATGACAAGAATCAGATTCTGCCTCTTTTGGTTTGTGGTTATAGTGTTTGTCAGTCAGAGAGGCTTATATATATTCCTGGTGAGAGAAGTGTCAATTTGCAAGTGATCCCACTCTCAAAATCTCTACATTGGTAAATTATGCACCAGTGTTTTATGCTTATAAAACAAATAATAGCAGCTCCTGAGTGGCAGAAGGACTGGAGAGTAAAGGAAAAGGATTTAATTTTTGTAAATTATGTGAATGAATTCCCTCAATTTAATCAGCAAAAACCTAACTATAGATAGCAGTAAAGTCATGCATATATATGCAGTTTATTTATTTATTTATTTAGTGAAATCAACATTTATATATATATATTACATGTATGCAGTGTATATATATACTACACTGTATAGATGCGGTGATTCTGGCAATAAAATCACTGGTGGCTGCTAGCAAAGACAAGATTCTTTTGATTTGATGGATCCTTAGATTAAATCCAATAATGTGTGCTTTGCTATCCCATTCAGATTAATGATTCCCATAAAAGGTTGTTGGACTGATAATCCTTGTTAGAAATAAGCACAAAAGCAATTTTATTAAACAAGAAATGTTGGCTTGGTTTCCTGTTATGAGTCAGTGTTACCTATAGTCCTTTGAAAAGTCTTCATGAAAAAAACAATTAAATAATATTAAAAAGACAACCAAACAAAGACCTACTAGCTCAGTGAAGAGAATGTGAACTTGGGATATGGAAACCTTAAATGGCAGCGGATGAAAACATGTGATCATATAAACTGGAACTACCAGCAGAAAACAATAAGTCTTGCTCCTGGAGTAGTCTGGAGATGATATAAAGTTAAAATTTACAGTTCCTCAACTTCCAAAATGCAAGCCTGGATTTTAACCATCACTCTGAATATATTAGATAATACCAGATTGGGTGATGGCCTTCCACAGAAATTTCAGTACTGCTGATACCTGTATGGTCTTCTGGAAAGTTTTGGTTTTGACATCTTCTAGCAACACTAATAAGCACCTAGAGGAATTATTTACATCAGTGGCAAATTATCCTTATTTCACAAAGACTACAGCTTCATCTGTGTAAGCATTGGTACAGAAATGCTGTATTTAAATACTACAAAACAATTTTGTATTTTCCCCATTGTTAACATTCTATTGGCCAAACTATTGTAAATGGTGATGTAATGTGTAAAGAGAGTAGATTAAGAGATAGTACACATTTGCATAATGATTATCTTGTCTGATTCTTCTGGAATAGTGAGCTAAACTAAAATAATTCTTTTGTTTAAGGTTGTAAACTAAATTAAGAACTTTCAAAGCTAATTAATATTAGAAAATTAAAAATAAATATCATGCTAAGGTTACTTTTTTTGTGGGTTGTTTTTTTTTTCATTATGTAAATTAGAGAAGTTTACTGCAAGAATTCCTAATGAAACATCAAAAGTATTTGATCTTTGGAATTGTTAAAGATCTTTTTTTTTGTGAAACAGTTTGAAATTGACTCGCTAAGGAATTCAGAAAAGTCATATTGTAGTACATGTATTTTGTTTCTTGAATATCAGAACAAAGCTGGAATTTAGACAGATCAAAAGAAAAAAAAAAAAATGTTCTTGTTACTTCTGTGAAAAGAAGGTCCTTCAACACCAATAATAGCTCATCCCAAAATGTTCACAGTCACAGCTCTTAGAGATGTACATAATATGTTCTAGGCTATGCCCAAATTTTAAAGGAGTAAATTAGTTAGTTAAAGCACAGAATGCAGCCAAGAATGCAATGAGAACTAGAAATCTGACAAGAAACAGAATATCTCAAGGTGACAATGAAGGCATGTACCATCTTCATAAGTCTAGCTTCTCTAACCATTTAGACAGCATTCCACAACATTCCACAGTAAGTGTATCTGAAGTTTTAAAGTATCATGAAAAATATATAATTGTGATTAGTGAAATTAGTGTTGGTTTTTTCCTTTCCTTAAATAAAAATGCTGTTTATTAATTAAAAATTTTAGAACACTACTAACAAATATTCAAAGACATTGCACCATTCTTCAAATTTAGTTTAAAAATTAACAATTAAAAAGTTCAATGAAGTGATTAAAAAGAAGAAAAAATAAAAAAACTGTTTAAGGAAGGGCTTGTTTTGTTAAATTTTCATCTCTTCTAGTGTAAGTGGTTATTAATAGAAGAATAATAACCCCTTTATTGCCTTCTGATTTCTTCTGATTTACAACTATTTGCAAATCTTTATAACTAGTATCCGTAGGATATGGACAAAAACATTCTTCTTTAATGAGGTGTCAATCTTTGATGAGTTATCTACAACAGACAGATGGCTAAATGGTAAAGGATGTAATAATGCATCAGATATTTGTAGCTGCCAAGCTGTTAATCTTTCTTTACCATTTAAGTATATTATATCTTGCATATTTGGTGAGTTATTGGCTTTTAATGGGATTATTTCAATTCACTTCATAAAGTTTCCACTACTAATAGTTAAATCCTAATGCAGATGCAGCTGATAAAATACTGGTAAGACATTGGGCTACATTTTAAAGTCCCATCTATCTACTAATCATCTACTAATCTAACAAAAGTTAACAATTAAACCGTTCAAATTTATTGTATTTCATGCATCATCTGAGCTGTATCTCTCTATCTGCTGCTGTTTGTGATAGAAACGTTGGTTAGTATCAAAATGAACTAACTCATATGTGAGAAAATTTGAACAAAAAAATATGCGCAAGCTTACTTCAGGTTTGACTTGGTTACCAGAATTCTAATCTATGTTAACAAAAGAAGGCTAAATGACAGAAAGTACTTCAGCTTAAGGAAATCTCTATCAGGGGAAAGAGCATTTATCTAGGTGGCACTTATCAAGGCTGTGGGTAGAAAAGGAGAAAAGCTGTAATTCTGCACAATAGAGTACTAGAATTTAGTGCTGTCATTTTAATGCTTGAAAAGATAATAATGCAAAAGGTTTCAGTGTCCTAACTTCCCAAATTAGGAAGTCTGAGTTTTAGCAATAAATAGTAAAAAGAACCTTGAAATAAATATTCCAGGTCAAAGCGTTTGTTTTTTTTTCTTATTGACCAAGAAGAAAACCTTTTCTTTAGACTGATTTTTGTATTTTTTTTTAAATATGCACTTAACGTGACTAAGTTTTGTCTGAAATAGAAAATTTCTAGAAATATCAAAGAAAACTATCAAGACAAGTCATGACTTAAACTGTTTTCAGCCAAAGTATTTGTTGAAATTGTCTTATTTATTCACTGAAATTTGTATACATCTGACAGCAGTGTCCCCAAATGAGCAGATTTTGCACAGCAGTGTGAAATTTATTATGTTGAAAAAAGAATCACCTATACTGTACAATAAAATTTCAGGTGCATTGTCCAGTTTGTGTCATATGAGGATGTAGGAGTATTTGTTCTTCTACATTTCCAGAAAAGAGGCAAAAGAATCCTGATCTATCATGTTGCCAATACTCTGGTGTGCTATTTTAATGAATTATTTAGATTTGTCATTCATACATACACACACACACTGTTTTAGGAACAAAATGAAGGATGTTTTGTTCTGTTGAATTCATCATGTGAATTGTCATGTTAATAATAATCTTTTAGAAAGTTAGAAAATGCTGTCACCACCTATGTTCACCATGTGAATGAATACATAGCACCTTCCTTCACCTAAAACTGCTAGGTTTTAAGGTTCATTTATTTCCATAGTTACTCAAATCCTCATGTCTTCACTTGAAGAAATCAGGACACATTTGTGTTCATTGTAAATTTTTCTACAACCACATTTAACCATTTTAATTCACCTTCCACAGTTCCCCTGCTGCCCTGGCCTCTTGCCGTTCAGCTTTCTGACTTGTTGCCATGAAGTTGACCTAAATGTTATCAGTATGTTCTTAACAGTGATTTTTCCAATAGGTTTGTTGTTTTGTTTGGTTTTGTTTGTTTGTTTGTTGTGGTTTTGGGTTTGGTTTGGTTTTTTGTGGTTTTGTTTTTTTGGTTTTGTTTTTTATTTGTTTGTTTCAGAAAAACCTTTTACTTATGTTTTAAAAATCAACAGCTTAAGGGTATTTCTTGGCACTTTATTGTATGAAAAAAAATTAGCTTGACTACTTTTTAATATGTTAATTTCCTTACAACTATAACAACTAGTCAAACAATTTAGATTGCTTACTGAATACCTTTTTATAGATTCGTAGAATGGGATAGAAAGGATCTTTAAAGGTCATCTAGTCCAGCTTGTGGGGCAATGAGCAGGGGCATCTTCCACAAGATCAGGTTTCTCAGAGACCCAACCAACCTGACCTTCAATGTTTCCAGGGATGGGACATCTACCACCTCTCTGGGTAACCTCTGCCAGTTATTTTGCAACAAGTTTCTTCTTTATATCTAGTCTGAATTCACTCTATTTTAGTTTAAAGCCATTACACCTTGTCTTAATGGTACGGGCTCTACTGAAAAATCTGTCTCCATCTTTTTTATAAGCCTACTTTAGCACTGAAAGACTGCAATAATGTCTCCTAGGAGCTTTCCCTTCTTCAGGCTAAATAATTCCAACACACTCAGCCTTTCTTCATAAGAGAGGTGTTCCATCTCTCTGACTGTTTTTGTGGCCCTTTTTTGGACCTGTTCAAACAGATCCATATCTTTCTTGTGCTAAGGACTCCATAATTGGACACAGGACTCCAAGTGACATCTTACCAGAGTGGAGTAAGGGAGCAGAATCATAGAATCATAGAATCATAATCATACAATCACAGAATCATACAATCATAGAATCATACAATCATAGAACCATACAATCGTGGAATCATACAATCACAGAACAGTTTCGGCTGGAAGAGACCTTCAAGATCATCAAGTCCAACCTTATTCCTAGCCATATCAAAAAACACTAAACCATGTCCCTAA
>WTSP01017414.1:70156-148138 GCA_025331215.1 Actenoides lindsayi | reverse complement strand
ATAAAAAAAAATTAATTAAAAAAAAAAAAATCAAACAAACCACAATTAAAGTAATTGAAAGGCCATTTCAAAAATACAATGCAAGATATTGACAAATCTGTTGCTGCCAGGGTATTTAAAAAGCAAACTAATCCACTTAGGAAACATAACAAACCATATTCCTGCAAAGCCATCTGCTGATTTGCATAAATTAAACTCCTCTGGGCAAAACTGTCTTTGTCTCCTGTTGCAGAAACTGAGATCAAAGTTGGCACCAAAGAGCAGCCATTGGGACATCGTTAAACAGAACAAAATGTAAGCTACAATACTCTTGTTATACTTCTTGATGGCTGGGGAATTTTATCCCTGGAAGACATTAGCACAATTTATGATTTTTCTCATGTTTTGGTATTCTTCACTATGAGGTCTTTATTTAATGAAAATTACACATTCATTTACAGATATTGGTCATTTCCAGTCTCAAATTTGGGATTGTGTTCCTGTAAAACAGAATTTAATACTATAATTTAATAATAAATTTGTACTACAAGGATCAGTTGCATTATACAGTTAATTCCACTAATCCATATTTCAAAAAGCAATTTTTCTTTCCAGCCTTTGTTGATGTAAATGCTTAGAAAAAAGATTTCTGAAGTGCTCTACTTCTCCCAGCTACTGCCCCGTTAGATGCAATCAGTTAACATCAATGAGTTAACAGCAAAGATAAGAGAGATATAACAGAAAATGGGATGAAAGCATAGGTGCAAGAAATCTCAGTCACGAAAAAAGAATTCAGGAATAGATATTGTATGATGGCACAAAGGAAAGAAGTTGTTATTTTTTTTTTTGCATTGTATGTACTGCTTAGAAAAGTCCACAGGCTGCAAAGTGCAGCATATTTTGTAGGCTGGTAGCTGTAATCAAATTTTCTACAGCTTAGATTTTCTCACAGTGGTCAATCATATACTGTACTACTTCTGTAACAACCACAGAGGTGTCTCTGCCTTGCTCCTATTGGGAACAGTGACAATACTTAATAAGAACAGTTCTTTATCAGAGCAACTACACTGAAAGCACTGTATGTTCAAACCCATTCAGGTAAAATAGCAAACACTGAGGCCAGGAGGGTCAGTTTGTTTAACATGTAGCTGTTATTTCCTTCATAAATGAGCAGAGTAGTATCAGCACAATGGCTATGCCATAGCAACAACCCTCTTAGCTTTTTCCTAGTATCTGAGATCTAAGATAAACAACGTATTTTGCAGGAGAGAGGAGTAAAAGACCCTCTCAGCATTTTCATCCTCCCACATTTGTTCCCAAGAAGGTAAGGAAACAAATCTTGTTGTTTCTAAGTAATAGCAGGGGCCTTCCTTACCACATTAGCTCTCTGCTAACTCCTGAAAGACAGATGATCATAACTGAAAATTAAGATTAAAAGAGAAAACTTTGGATCTACGTGAACAAAACCTTAGAAAAGACCTTCTGATCAATTTAAAAAATAGTAGAAAAATTTGGTGTTTGTTCTGTGGAGTCGTGTGTTTAAAAAGTCAGAAGCAGTACAGAGTTAAAAATATTGCAACTTAGTTCAAGTTCCATAGACTGTCTTGAACCTTTGTTCTTTTGATATAAAAATAATGACTAGTGAAAGTCTAAAAAAAATGTACAGGCTCAGAACTGAGACCCATTGATGACAAACTAACGATGGCTCCCATAACAACTTTGCACTCCAAAGTGAAAAACACTACAGCCCAGCTTCCAGAACCAGCATGGTGACAACATTTTCCTCTAAGTGAACTTCCATCACATTCTGAAGATGGGAATGCAGTGCAATGGAACTGCCATTTTTACCCACAGTATGTATATTAAAACCAGCATACACAACTGCAGTCACATCTGCACTGGCTGTAGACACCTTGAAACCTATATGGGTGCATTTTCTTAAACTTGTTTTTTTCACTGGAACTGTTGAAAGTACGTATTTGCCCTCATGTCTTGATAGTTTATTTGTATTACATTTAACATGCAATTCATGAGCTGCACATACATTGCAAGTGAGTCCACTTGCTTCTAAATAAGTCCACTGCTTCTAAACAAGCCATTATGTGAAGGGAAAAAGCCTGTCATCCTATGGATTTTGTACTTTGTACCACACATAGCACTATCACAGACATCTATCATGTTTCTCTGCTCCCCTGCCAAAACACTTTTACCAATCCCCAATATAGGTTCTCCTACCATGTTCTCCTCCTCCTCACTCTACCCTTACCTCCTGGCCTCAAGCCTTCACCACTGGCTGGGGGAAAAAAAAAAAAGCAGCAAATACCACTTCAGGTTGCGGTGTCTGTACAAGGTAGTACAGTGACTGTGTTGTGGCAGACAGCCTGTTCCTGTACGCTGAGGAGCTAGCAGATCAGCAAGCAGGTTAGACAGATAGCGAATTCATGCTATATGTCTTTTGCCTTCCTCAAAGTAACACTTGGGATTTTCCTCTCTTGTATGGCCAAGAGTTTCTATTAAATTTGTACAAGCTTAGTAAATTTAGACTACGACTCGCCTGTCAAATCTAATTAAGTTTTCAATAGGTTCAACAGTTACTTGAGGAAATTATTCAGGGAAAATGCACAGAAGTACAAAGAACAACTCTTAAGTCCACTTCCTTCTGGGAAATGAAAAAAAAAAAAAATAGTCCTGATGAATATTTATGCATGAAAGCTTTACTGCTGCTCTTAGGTTTCAAACAGATGATGTCTTCTTACAGTATATTTTTAGGTGGGTGTGAATTAGCTATTTAGAGGCTGGTTTCCATAAAAGTCCATTCAGTGACTATTGCCACCATCCACGTGCAAGCACATCAGGCAGAAGTCACACTTGCATTTGGATGTATATAAGCAAGACACTTTCAACAGCAACCCAGAACTCAGTGCTAGTTTACTATATGTGTAGCACACAATTCAACCTCCTGCTCCCACTCTCTAATCCCTGTGCAAAGATAGCTACTTCTAAAAGTTTTCTGCAAACTAGAAAAACTTTTGTCTGAGCAGAACTTGGTATCAAGCTACTTTTGGATACAGACCAATCAGGACAACATTGTTGCTTCAGGCATTAAATGGGAACATCTAACTATTTCCGCAATAATATCCTTAAGAGATTATTTCATTACAGTTCCAGTGAAGTATCAACATTATGAGCAGCTCAGGTATAGAAGAAAGTCTTTATTCAATGTATTATCGTCCATATGCATTTAAAAAAAAAAAAAAAAAAAAAAAGAGAGAGAATTGCTTGAGAACCAAATCAAATGAAGAGGATGCAAAAACTAATTTTGAAACAGGTTTCACTTCTGAGTTTGCTCCAGTTGTTCACTAAGGACACAACCTATATGCTTTATTTCAAAGTAACTCTTGCTGAAATGCTAACTTCTTAGCTTACTTCCTATGTACTAACTGGGTAAACAAAGCGTATCACTTACACACTTATGACCCTACTCTAATGGAACTGCAGATGCACCACTGTTTTTTCATAGTACATATGTGAGCTGATGTCCTGACAAGGAAAACCTATACACGCATTTTTAAACAAGGTAAAAATCATAGAAGCATAGAATAGTTTGCTTTGGACGGGATCTTGAAGATCCATCTAGTTCCAACTGCCCTGCCATGGGCAGGGACACTTCCCACTAGACCAGGTTGCTCAAAGCCCCATCCAACCTGGTCCTGAACACATCCAGTGACGGCAGATGGAAATGGCAAGATGGCAAAATGGCAGACTGCAAGTTGCTTGTTTCAATTCTTCTGCCACAATACAAGAGATTAACTTCTAAAAACAAGTATGTAGACCTTAAAAATGACAATCAGTTTTGAATTCTGTTAGTTTCATCAGATGTAACTCTATCACTAACAACTCTCCTCTAAAGGAGACTTTATAATGATGCAGAAGCTATCACCAGTTGCAACATTCAACTTAACAGGTTCTTCTACCACAGAGTTTTCCATTTCATGCTGGAAATCACCAGTGAGAAGCATTTTAATCAGCAGAAAACATCTTCCATTTGGGGAAGGAAAAAAAAAGAAAAAAAGAGAACCAGTGAGCACACACACAACTTTTCACCTTGAAGAAAAAGAAAACAAACAAATAAAAAAACAAACAAAAAAAGACAACGTGGGTAATGAACTGAGGTGAAAAAACAGTTTATGAGCAGTGTTATTCCAGATGTTCTCCAGATTGCTTTGTGATCCAAGTCACTTGTACACAGTGATGGAGAGTTGAAGATAGTGGTTTACTTTCAAGTGTCTTGCAGAGATGAGGTCCAGTATAGTACAGCTTTCAACAACAACAACAAAAAATCATCACCTTTTTGCCTCAGAGGCAAGCTTCTGTCAATATATTTCAGGATCTGGCTTGATACCAGCTTAATGAAGTTCTATAATTTATCAGATCTTCTGTTTAGATTTTGGTGAGCGCTGTCTGTGCCTAATGAGCAGATTTATTTATTTTTTTTGTGCTGAAGAGAGTCCGAAAATATAAAACAGTGATTCCAGTAAGAGATGACGCTGGTGTTCTTTCAAACTAAATTTTGACAGAGATAAGGTTTAAGAACATGCATGCAGATCTAAGTAAGTCCTGGAAATGTTGCAGTACTTAGTGCATTTCCTGGCATTTTAATGATTCATTTTTGTTAAAGCTGTTCTTTATTTAACTTACATTTTTCCTGAACTCTTTCAAAGAGAAAGGAAATGGTATAGAAAAAAATTGTACCAATGAAGCATTTACTAACTTGGGTATAATGATTTGGATTTAACCCCTGTCATGTAAAAACTCAATTTCAAATCTACACTGTCTTATTCTTAGCCCCCAGTATGAAGTTGGCATGTGAACCAGTTTTCAGTAGCTTGTCTATAGTGCACACGTGCAGTCATTACACTATTTGCAAAGGATGAAGCTAAGCATTATTAACTTTGCCTTCAACCTACAATTTTTTGTTTTCAGATAGCCAGTTGTGATTATGTGCTAAACTAACTTTCTCACATGAAACAAAAATTCAGTCTCTTACAAGGTAGTTAGGTAATCTTATCTAAGATTTACATTTGTTTGGTTTGTTTGGCTTCAGTAAGATTATAGATTTAAACCATAATCCATGCTGTATCCAGTTATCAACTATATGTTAATGCTTACAATTCTGAGCTTCTAAATGGAAAGGTTAAAGACAACAAAAGAACAATATCGTAACTAAGCTGCTATTAAAATAACACTGCTTGTATCAATTTATCTGGCTTTAAAGGACTGGTACTATACTGTTCTATGATTTACTATCAAATATAAATGCTAAAAAGTCAGAGGCTTTAAGTAGATTCAACTAAATTCAAAATTAATACCATGTACTAGAATCATTACTTCTCTTCCACCCTTTAAATATTTATCAAATATTTTTATTCTTAAATTGAAATGTCTGCATATGTGTGTACCTAGACATGTTCACACGTACATGTGTGCATATGCATGTGCATATATGACAGCATGGGTGCACATGTGGGCGTGTGGAGTGTATGGTGCGTTCAGTCAAACTCTCAACATCTCTAAGTGAACTCTACTTCTTACTGTGCTCTATATTCCTTCCTGTAAGTGACAGTACAGGATGTGTGCTAGATGTACAACATACATCGCTACATTCTTCACAAGAGACATTCCCAAAGTGTTGTAGCAAGTTTCCTCTGTTATTCAGAGTATTTTGCTTGTGATGTCTTTTCTGAAGACTTTCACCTGGCCTTCTCTGTTGTTCATTCACTTGTACCAAACCCAGAAAATAGCAGTTTTAGAAAACTGCTAAAAATCTGCTTTTCATCTTTTCAGTCCTGCCCTCTGTCCCTAGTCAAAAGTCATTGTTTGGATGCAAAAACAATGCCTAGAGTAGCATTTTGTGAAAAGGTCCCCAGGCTCTGCATTTACAGACACCCTGGTATGAGCTGGGACCTCTCCTGATCTTTACTGACAGTTTCCACATGTGGAAATGTCAGACCTGAAATTGCTCTAGATTTCAGTATTGCATTAAGTACATTAGAGACAAACCTGAACGATACGTAGCTGGTGCCAAAAATGGGAAGAGCATGACAACACAGTCAAGTCACTTCAATGCACCAGCATGCTGATTATTAGTCTTACTGCACAGAAATGACCACTGGAAGGAACCAATTAGCACTTTTTATTTTAAACCTAGAAGCATTTTGAGAAAGGAAATGCTGTAAACCAGCTGGCACTGCATCAGTAAAGGGTGTTAAGTAAGATCTCAAACAACTTTTCAGGGACCACTATGCAGTACTTTATGAGAAGTGCATTTTAAACATAAGTAAAATGAAGTACTTTATGTAAGACAGAATGCTAGTACAGCAGTCTAGAAAGTTACATACATATGGACATCATAGAACCTACACTGTCAGGCTCCAGGCACCAACCACGTGACGGTGGATATTCACTGGCAAAGCACTATCCCTTATTATAGTAAGCATAAGAGCAATAATTAACAAACTTAGGAAAGGTTCTCAAGCACTTAAGTCCTTTACTGAAATAATGAGATGGCTACAGGGAACGGCATTGTTATATAAGCTCATCATCCAGTTCTAATCTACAAGAGAAAGGCATAATTTTGAAAGGAACAAGTCCAAGTAGGGACTGAAAATTGAAGAGAGTGACTGGACTCCTAAACTCACAGATTTACCCTTATCAGCATCTTGCCTTCCTAGCCTCTTTTCTGAAGAGTCTTCATCCATTGCAGCACTCCAGTCTTGTGATTGGTCCCACCATCTAATAATCCTCAAGAAGCCACAGCTCTGCCTCTGCACATGGACTTCTAATTCCCCGTTTGTTTCCTCTGCTGTATAGAGATAGCAGGCTGCTTTCACAGGGAAAGTGCAAAAGCCTCTTCCGTTATGCTATTCCCCACACTCTTCTGTGATCCTCATGCTTTCATTTCTCTTCAGGTTATGGTCACACCCTTCACTGTGTGAGCCAGACTACTGGCAAAGAGTCTCTTGCCCTACTTTGTCAAACGGATCTTATGCCTGCCTCGCAGTACCTACTTGCTTAAGAGGACCCTGTGGTTGTAAGGGACAAAGCTAGGCATGTGTTTGCTGTCCTTGAGGGTATGCAGTCTGCTCATCTCCTCCTGCAGCTCCTTCAACTCAGTACCTCAAAGAGAATATATCTCCCACAGGTGATGCCATCATCACCCCGAGGAAGAGGTACCAGGCACTCCCTAGAGCCTCAGACCTGGAAGGCAACATCCTCTTTTGTGTTATCGAGGTTGAGCACTCACAAATGTCAAGAACAACTGCTCCAGCAACTGTCTCCCTGTGGAATGTCACCATTGTTACTGTACAGTCTCAAGCAGTCCCACACCATCTCTAGGAAAGCTTTGGAGCCCCTCTGCACCCCTGCATGTTTTTGTTAGCTGCCTTCTGGGAGCTGCAACCAAGAGCTTGGATGAAAACAGTATTTCAGCTATATGGCTCTTCCAGTAAGATTTTTGAAAATATATATAAAAGTTCCTACAACGCTTAACACACTAACTTCATATAACTTTATATGATGTTATAGCACAAGAGTATACAGATTTATGATTTAGAAGCACGTACAGGCACTGAGTTAGCAAGGCCTCCCTTTGGGAACAGAACCTTTCTGTGTCTGGTGTCAGACCACTTAGAACACAAACAGAAGTGACATTGATCGGGATGATTTGGGTAAGTGGCATGACTTTGCAGTCACTTGTGGAGGCAAGAGGGCTTCTCCCATTTATAAAGGTACTGCATTCTATATTCAGTCCATGTTATAAAATTAAAATGTAGATCAAATAATGTGACAGAAATACTCAGGAACATACTTCATAGTGTACTGACTTATGACACTGTATCTTTGAGAAGTCCTAATATGAAGTCAAACTTCTTTAGGACTTTTAAATCAGCTTTAAAATAGCTGTACTATACAAAATCCTCAGCAGTATCAGATATACTGGGCAGCCAGGGGAACTTTGCTGAAGTTCTTTAGACAGTACCTCTTCTACACCCTGTGGAATAATATTAAAGCTTCCTCAGATCCTGGTAGGACAGAAACTTTGTTTATAAAAAGCTTAAATAAAACTATGTCACATAAACATATGAAGCCCCCCCCTACATTTATTTAAGAGGTTATTACCTTCTTATCAGATACTATCACAGCCGTACGCAACAAAGTTCAGCAGAATGATATGAAAAGCATTAGAAGAAAGCATCTGTCAGAGCAGATACAATTCACAGAATCACAGAATGTTAAGGGTTGGAAGGGACCTTGAAAGATCATCTAGTCCAACCCCCCTGCCAGAGCAGGACCAAGAATTCAGAAGACTGACTGAGCTAGTCTTTAAATGAAGAACCCATGCATTTTCAACATAGCTTATGAAGAGAGAAAACATCTGATAGCAACATTAACTGCATTTCAGTATGTTCACTCTGGAAGTTTTTTCTGTTGCAAGCCATATTAAAATAGATTATCTTTCTATTTTTATCCAATTAAAAATAATACTGTACCTCACAGTAAAATCATAGGAGCAAGAGGCCAATAAGGTTGCATGGAATGGTGAAAACTGCAAGAAAACAAAACAGAACAACTTCTAAAGTAAAAACATTGTGAACATATACAGACTTACTATAAGTAGAAAGTTACCGAAGTTTAACTTTTTAAACTGTCTTTGAAGGTACTACACCATGCTGCAACAAAAACTACATCAACAAATTTCTTTGTCATCCTTCTAATTACTAGGAAGGATCTATGGCATCATGATGTGGTTTGCTTTCATTACAGCAGTGCCAAACAACCCTGCTGTAAAGGTAAGAAGTTTTAGGACATTAAATTTTGCTTTTGGCTGACAAGCCATCTCATTATATAAAGCGAGTTTCAGAAATGCTATGTGACCAGTTTAATATATTCAGAGAGAGAAAATTTGTACCATATTGCAGAGTAGGTAAGATATATTACTGTCATCAATTCCATGTTCTAAAATTTTGAAATTATTTACAGAAATGGGATAATTGGGAGATAAGTTGAGAAACTGAAGGCAGTATAATGTCACTTCATAATTTCCCCCTCTCCTGCAGGGAACTTTATGGGAGACACTCTTCTACGGACTCTTGCAGACAGGCCTATGAACTTCAACTATGAGGATGTAGCTAGGCAGAAATTTTTCACCTCAGCTCTATCTTTCCAGCAGCCCTCAGTTTTCAACTATTTTAAGTTCTGTATTTCTCAACAGGGAATATACATAATTTCAGTTTGAAATGCAGGTCCCCACATTATGGTCCATTCTTAAGATTCTTCCTGCAAGACTTCCAATATTATTCACAGCTACTACAAAGTCAAAGTTAAGCCTGGGATATTTTCACAACTGGCCAAGTTGCCAAGAGAGTAGGGTATGTTGTTGCCTGCTGAAGTCTCCTTACCATAGCAGAATTGAAGGATATGCATGCTTGAACATTAACATTTCCAGTTTTCCTAGAATTTTTTCTGGAGAAAAAGAAAATCTGCAACAAAATACCTTCTTCATCTGCACCTCAGGAATATGAATAATAAAGGGGAACAAGTCTGATGGGCAGAAAAAAAAAAATGGCACATTTCCCACATTCCCCCTTTGCATCTTTGTCTACATTGTTTCAGATGAATCAAAATCATCTTGCCAAAGCTGAAAAGTTTTGTCATCAATCTTAATTACCTAAACAAACTCTATTGAAATAGTTAGCAGAGTGTGACACATGTAAGTTGAAAGAATTTGCATATCATCTTTCTGCTATAAAGACAAGAGAATATTTAAAAATTCTGCTCCACTTAACTGTAAGATACTATAATTTTATCACCTGAACAGTTGTATATAGACAGAAGAGACCAACATATCACCCAGCCTGGCCTCAAATATTTCACAGATCATTCATCCAAGTATCTTTTTAGGTAAACTCAAAAACCATAACTACATTTCAGCGTAAGAGATTGAGGGAGGCTAAGAATATGAGATAACCTAATGTACCAATGTCAAAATCTCCTGAAAGGGGCTCCAGATGACCTCAGTGCACTCATAATGCCCTGTACTGCAGTGAAAGATCACAAGAAACGAGCAGGAATCCCGACAGTATCACATTGTGTAGAATCCCTCGCCAGCCTCAGATCTGACAATCAACACAACCCTGAACAAGTGAACAGAATACAAAAGACAGACAACTGAAGAGTGCAATTTCATGGCTGGTTTAAGCTAATTTAAGAACTCACTGCTGCCAAGACTTGTGGCCTTCCCTTTCCACTTCAGGCTGTGTGCTTCTGCCCCCCTCCTTTGTGTCAGGGCTTGCAATTGTGCAGCTGAGCGACTAATTGAAACAGTTTAGTGATCCAGGCAGAAACTAGGCACTTTTAGGGGCAGATTTTTCAGCTACAGCAATTGGCTGAGCCAGCTTACTTCACGGCTTTACAATTGTTAGTGTCAGCACAATGTAAGGGAATGGACATCGATGTGGACAGCTGCCCCTGTTTAAGCATCCTGGTCTCTCTCCATTTAGTGTGAGGGGTGAGTTGTACCACACAAGTGTAGATAGGCTGCTGCACCATCTCTAAATGCTGGCCCACATTCTCACATCTTTTCTCCACAGAAATCATGTCTATCATGAAATGGAACTTGTAAAAGTCTGCTATGATGGAACAGAAGTCACCTACTCTAGCACACCTCTTCTTTGTGTGTGTGTGTCTGTATATATATATATATGCATATACAGCCTCCCCACCACCTCCTTAAAGCCATTTTGTGAACTGATCTCGGAAGTTGGTGCAAAGAAAGTTCTACTGCTGGCAAACTCCTAGTAATCATTTCAAAGCATTTTAAGAAAACATGAAGGATGATGGGCCATAAAACAGAAACTCAAATGAGATGGTGTAAGAATATAAAAGATACCCTACCTGCTCAGGTCAGGCCAACAGTCTTTGAGCCCAGAACTCTATGTTTACATGGCATCTTCTGTATTTTAGCTTGTACCAATCATCTCTGGTCCTCTCACTATATATCACTGAGAAGAGTCAGGCTTTGTTTTCTCCATTTCCCCCAATCATTCATACATCATTCTTCCCTAAGCCTTCTCTTCTCCACATTAAACAAATCCCAGCTCTTTCAGACTTTCCTGGTAGGATACAGGCTCCAGTCTCTTAACCTTCTCTGTGGCCCTTTGCTGGATTTACTCCAGTATGTTTTCATCTCTCTGTATCAGGAAGCCCAGAACTGGACCCAGCACTTCGCATGTGGTCTCACTGGTGCAGTGAGTAGCAGGAAAGGATGATGTCCTTTAACCTGCTGGCAACGGTCCTTCTGATCCAGCCCAGGATGATACAGAGTAGAGAAATTACAGGTGTTATCCCTGTCTAACTCTTCTAGTATCTGTTTACTGACCATAAACCTGATGACACTGCCGGTCTATGCAACATCCTCTTGCGCAGAGAGGTAATTCAAGAAGTCTACTATCTGATGTGTAAAAGTAGTATTTCATCTGTTTTAAACCCTTCTCCTATTGTTTCATCAAGCATCCTTTAGTTCTATTGTCACAAGTTATGATGAACAACAATTCTGCTTACACTTTCTCCGTTCTATCAGAAAGACAGTATGCTATGAAGCCCTTAGTGGCAGAGCTGGTTCTCACCAACTCTCAGAGAGTAGGAATATGACTGTCTGTATTGTTTGATACTGTATTGATTCATTTGTCTTAATGGCTGTCAATTGGAGTTGCAAAATAATCTTGTTTAAAAAATAAGAAAAACCAAACTCGAACACCACTAATAAATGTTCTTCTGCTATGAAGAACGTTTCATAGAGCCAGATTAGAGCATGGTCATGCAGGACTTAAATTAAGAAAAAAAAAAAAATGGACAACCACTACCAGTGGGGATAGCAGCAAGGGGAGCTGGGATAAGGAGGAACAGGTTTTTCTTAGGTTGTCTGGCTACAAACAGGATTTGTGATATGGAACCACTTGAGTCACACCTTTTTCTGACAAAATTACAACATAAGCGAAGTAACTTCTAAGTTGTTAGAAATACACTGAAAATATCAAAGGCATGTGAAGCAAGATACTGACCCAGGATAATTTTTTTCTGCCAGTTCAGACTTCCTAGCAAATATTAATAAACATGCCTGTTCCTGAAAGGCTTTAAAAGGATCAGGTATTATCTGACTAATATAAAAAAATAATAAGCACTGACTAATATGAAAAAGTGTCAACATGCATCTGGAACAAATTCCTCTCTGTGGGTGATCTATTAGTACACAGATCGAGTATAGTCATCTGTAGACTTTCATGCATAAAGTTTCAAAATCTCTTTGAATATATTAACATTTTCTTTGTATACACAAAAATACATATTCATGAGTTCTACATGCTGCCTTATATGAATACTGACCTTTTGTATGGAAACAAAAAGGTACAGCACCATTAAAAAAATTAATAAGGGAAGGTATTTTCTCTATCTCAAATTTCCCATACAACTTAGCTGAAGTAAACCTCCCAACCATCTCTCAAGCTCTCGAACACTCCTCATGGAAATATACTGACTGTGAAGATGTCATTTAATTTGAAATCCCAGAAATCTGCTAAACATCAAAATGTTTTCCTGTGCTAAAGCGAAGTTTCCCAAGAACAGTTGCTGTAGCTTTTCAACACCCATTGGTTTTTTTTCCCTAGTTATTAGAGAACAGAAAATATTACTGCTTTCTAGAAAAATCTGTGTAACAACATGTGGTGATCAATGGGGAATAAAATACAACTTACTTTTACTCTTCTGATAGCATAGGTATGACCAAGCAAGATGAACACTGGTTGACGGATGTTCCGCAAGTCCCAGCCTTTCAAGCTACAGTCAACTGCGCCAGTTACCAGCAAGTTCTGATGATTTGATAAAACACAGATATATCAGGACAATTTAACTATTAAATTGCAGCAATGTGCATGTTGGCTGCAAAAGTTAGATAAATTGGACAATACAGATGAATAAATCATAAATGAGGTCTCCAGTGTGTAAAAAAACAGAGACATACAAACGGTTTCTTCACTATGGACTATTCCGTGCTCTATGCAAAAGAATAAGCAAAACCTCTGATCTAGTCAGGCTGTCTGTTGGAATAATGCTTTTCTGAAGATGTAGTAGCAAATGAGAGCAACAAAGCAATTAGACATTTTTATAAAGAGAAAATACATGAATGCTGCAGTAAACCCTCCCTGCAATTTAATGAGAGTGGTTCAATTAGGAAAACAATTGGACAAACAGGTTTATACCTCATCATATTTGCACCAGTCACAGCTCAAAATCTCAGCCTGGTGGGCTGGTATCACAAGTTTGACTCCTGGGGCTTTTATATCCCAAATTCTTAACGTCTGGTCACCTAAAACAAAAAGAAGTTGATTTAATATTGTTGAATCAGTTACGGGATAGAGTTACTCCAGTAGTACTTTTCTTAGCTGTATGAAACACGAACTGTTGTATGATGACACTCGTGCCAAATAAAGCAGGCATATTACAGACACAGAGATCAGACTGACAAACAAAAGAAATCAGAACTTACTATTGCTCTTTCATTCAAAAAACCCCCCCAAAATTTATTTTATTAGTAACACTTTAATTTTTACACTGTGATTTGATTAAAAGAAGGTGGGGTAAAATACTTCTATAACTTTTAATTAAGTAGGAGCTTAAGGTCCATTTAAAAATGGACTTAAGACCAGAACTGTGAAAAAAACTTTCTCTGCAAACCAGCTGAGAAAAAGTACCTGGACGCACGCTTTTGGTATGCAGAAAAGTAAACAGTATTGAAAATGCAACTTATCTGCAGATTCTTTCAATGAAAGGAAAGTTTAAACCACATCACCTGTACTCACCATGTGCAAAACCTGCACAGTTACTCTCATTTATTGAAATATCAGAAGACGAAGTCATTCTGCTGTAACTGTTACACATATTAAGGCAACCTCTGCTTTAACCTCAGAGTACCTACACACACCTGCACATGTGCACACACACAGAGGTCTGCAGAGAGCAATGAAGGGAGTCCAGCTTAATTTACAAATTGTGAATCACGTCAGCCTCCCTCTCTACCTCCAGCCATAAACTGTTCTACTCCTAAAGATCTTTAGCATTTGTGCATACCATTTTTAAAAATTCAGATCCTAGTGGCTTAACAAAGATGTGAAAAATGGCATCAGCTGACAAGATAACCATGCTTTTTTTTTTTTTTACTTGTGATTCTTTCATTAACCCTGAATATTCAGCTTTGTATCAGCAAAAATGGATCCTCCAGCTCATTTGATTACCGAGAAAATTAATCAGAATTCATGGTTATGCCTGTATTTGTTCAAGACACAAATGAAATCACTAGAAGCTGTAACCAAACCCCCATGTTTTCTAAAGAAAGGATTAACATTACTACCTAGTTTAAGAAAACACTGCTTTACCTTGCTACTGAAGAAACTACTAATGTTTCTTTCCCAGAAACACTTCTGGAAAACCTCAAATTGGTTATCAATAATTATAATTTTATGCTGTTTAGATAGAAGCATTTTGATGGTTTTAGAGTCCAGTTGGTCACCGGACTTAAAATATACAGCTGGGCAAACAAAATTATAGCTCTTTTCAAGAAACTGGCTAAAGTTCAAACAAAACCATCTCCAGAGCAGCAACAACAACAATATTCCTACTGCACAAACTACCAGGCCCTGTAGATTTTGCAAAAGGCACAGAACGTTTGGGATCTTTTAATACAGTAATGAAGCCACAGAGTGCTTGCTTCCACTGCATGACTCAAGACTGGCCTTATGCCTGTGATTCTACACAGATCACGTAAAGCTTTGCTCGGATTGTTGGTTGGCTTTTCCTCAGACTCCACGGTTGTGAGAGATACTGTACTCTTGGTGGATAAACTCCCTAACTGTGAGGTGGGAACAAGACGTGATTCCTCACAGGTTTCACTCTCCTTGCCTATTTTAACAGTCAAGAGTATGCTCACAATGCTGCTCACTATATGTATAGTGGTCCTGACAACGACACCCTGCAGTCAGCCGAAGTCCCAAACACCACTACAGTGCTTATATAAACAGGGCAACATATGGAGGGAAAGAAACATGACCAGCAGGGTCTTGGCAAAAAACAAAAATGAAACAAACAAAAAAACCCACAAAAAAACAAACAAAAACAAAACAAAAAGGTAGTATGTTCATCCACCCACCATTAGTCTTGTTAATCTGCTTGCCTGCAGAGGACAGATCTCAGTTTGAGTCTCTTAAGTCTTTCTGAGATATTATAATGGACTTCTTAAAAAGCTTTTATTTTAATTTCATCAGATAACATAGATTTGAAGAGGAAACACATATTTCACTACAGACAGGATCATTTTTCCTAACCAAATAAATATATAAATCCAGGTGAACTAGAATAAACTGCTACAGTGATGGGCCACAGTAGCATTACGATGGCCAAAAACATTTGGAAAATGAAGTTACTCAGCCAATAACAATTTTGACACTAAATATAAATTGCCCAAATTATTTCTTTTTTTAATAGAAAATGCTGATGCACAAGAAAAAGTTATTTTCCCCTTTTTTTTTTTATTTCTTTGAAAAATGCTAGACTTAGCTGTTATTAATTCTGTCTGGCACTATTTGTGAAATGTTTGTAATAGAGTAACACAGCATACAAGCGAACCTTTCTTTGAATAGAACTGACTGAATTAAAGCCAAAAGCAAATCCAATTTTTCCTTTTAAGTGGAAGAATCAGATTAATTAAAAAAAACAAGCTGATGAACAGTGTAATGCTGACACATTACATATTTTAACAAACTTTTTTTTTCCTCTTACCCTCAGACATCTTTCCATGACCTTACTATATAGATATATATATATTTTAATTTCAACAAAAATTCCTGTTAATAGTTTTGGAATTTCCACATTCCCCCGATTCTTTCAAATCTGCATTACAAAGGATGCGTTTCTTGCATATGGTAAAGCACAATTAGGATAATTATAATAGAAAGTACAAGCAAAGCACACCTAGTACAATCACATTCACTAACAGCCACTTCCAGTTGGCATCCCGAAGTAAGCAACCACAAAAGTGGCCAACATTTCCCCCACAAAATACTTCTATTTCTGTAAGAAGCAATTTCTCTATGGCAACAGATTTTTGCTGGTCTGTTAGGTAATTATGAATCCAGATTTGTTGCTTTCTTTCATTTTAATGAATATTTGTGAAATCTTGGACGAATCAATAGAACTACACAATATATACTCATCTATTCAAAATTTTTGAAAGAGATGCTAATCTACAAGTACATCAGCCCCGTACATGGGATAAAGACTGCTAATGTGAGTGACAATGTATGACAGTGAAAAGATACAGTTTATTTAACATTTAAATTTCATGTAGGTTTTACACTGGCTTTTTACTCCCAGATATATATTACCCAAATCTATAAGTCATAATCTCCTAAATCCTGTGACAACAGCCAGCTAAGCAACCACTGCCAGACAGTGCAGAGGTACAACATTAACTATAAATAATAGGTAGATATTTGGGAGATTAATAAAAACCCAGGAAACCTTAAACACCATATGAAGGCAAAAAGCATTCTCACCAGGACAGATACAGCATCATTCCAAACCAGAATATTATTAGCCTAAAATTTTACTTGGGATAAAAAAAACAACAAAGAACAAACAAACAAAACAAACAAAAACCAAACAACCTCCTCATATATATGAGTTTTTTACAGTTCTGAAGCAGGAAATCAGATCTTCTGACACTGTTTCCTCATTAAATGAAAAAAACAAAACAACAAAAAACCTAACATCTTTAATTTACTGGAGGAAAAGAATTCAGCATAGAAGACACAAGTATTGGCATATATGAAACATCAAAGAAAACTTCATTACAGTACTTCTACAGTGACATTTAATGATTACAAGTTAACATTTCTATTTTTTGCTTACTTCTATGTTTTTTTAATACTAAACCAGATTAAACTATTTAGCCGGAATTAAATAGAAAATCTGTGTGAGAAAAAAAGAGCAGGACCCACATCTCATGACTCTCAAAACCAGTCTTTTAAGGCATGTTAAAATGATCATGCTCTTCATTTCTACCACAGAGTGTATAAGTGAACCTAGAACAGGATTAATCAAGCTCATGAGATTCCACACAAAGAGCCACGATAGTGACACAAAGAGCAGCTTTACTGTAATCTTCCAAAAAGACTACTGAATACATAAATTCTATTTCCATGTAGTACAACCTAGATATCAAGTAAACATAATGACCAGTAGAAACTTACATTCCAACTGGTAATTTTTCAGTCTGATAGAAAATGTTGTAAAGCTAAAAATCCAAAAAGCTTTATTTCAGAGAAGACCTCAACGTGATGTTTTTCCAAAAATAGGATTTTATTATTTTTTTTTTAATTAAAAATATCAGTGAAAACTTCTATATTAGTGTTTTCCAAGATAATTAAACACAAATCCTGGAAATTTGACCAGGAATTTGAAATTTCAAAATTGACATAACTTATGACCTATTATTATTGTTAAACCATTAAATACAGTAACTCCATAGTCAGTTTTCTCTCTAGATGCTTGATTTGTACAAGTGACATGGAGTAAATCGAAGCCTCTTATTCTTTCATTCCTTGAGGGCTGGATTCCAAAAATGACCAAGTTTTGCAAAGCCTTAAACCTTGTTCATGGCGTACTTTTTCTAGCATATTCAACAGAAGAAAGAAAAAAAAACAAAAAACAAACAAACAAAAAAACCTCATAAAGAGCAAATTGTGGACCCACACCACACACAAACTAATGGAATATAAACTTCCTGTAAAGTGTTTTGGAACTCAAGATAAATCACTGTCATAACAAAAGATTATTTCCTTTAGTTTTTTAGGAACCTGAACAAATACAAACATATTTGGACTTACTCATCTGCAAGCCCCACTTCCCAGCAGCTCCTTGCTTTGCCCTGTGATACTTTTGCAGCAGAAATACAAGATGAAGCTTCAGAAAGCTGAAGTCAGAGACCTGACAACCTCAAATTTGGTCCAGAAAACTGCACATGGAAAACACTTCTTTATTGAGGAGGTGCACTCAAGGCTATTCAGTTCCAACTAATTCAGTAACCATCCTCTTAGTAGATGTACACCTTCCCCAGCTTTTTCAAGCAAAATAATTTGTTCATTTTTAGTTTTCTTTCACAGTTTGGATCCCAAACAGAGAAAGGCATGCCAAGACTACATGCCAGCCTGATTTATGAAACTACAGCTTGACAATCCCCTTAACTACACCAATTTGTCACTAAAAGATGAGTAGGCAAGAAGACAAACTTTTCTAAAGGCAACTCTCTCTGTCAGGGTGGCAATAAAACAGAATATGAGATAAACAACTTTTTAAAAAATTTTATTTTAACCTTGAAGTCTCGCCCTGGATGCAAGGGCTTACAAAAAGCAGAAGCTGGATTTACAAGTTCATTTGTAAACTAGCAAAGCTACAGTTCCCCAACACTTCTGTCAACATAATAAAAATTTCTCAGAAATTATCGTACATTGTTATGGTGTGAGAAATTCCTCCCCTCCCTGAGCTTTCAGTCTGAAAAGTAAGTCTTGGAGCAAAGACCACAATTAATTGATCTAAACACTGATGAATACAGACATTATCTTGCAGATTTAAAAAACACTTCTTTCCCTTATTCACGATTTAAGATTTTATGAAAACTTTGTATCTGCCCTGAAGAGTAAACTGGAGCACAGTAATGATTTAAAAATGAATGCAGCATTAAAACTGAGGTCACAATAGCCAAGATAAAAACTACCAGTCGTTCTAGATCTGGGCTTTGTCAAATCCAAAGCGTTGATATTTTCATTTGCCAATATCATATCTGTATCGAACAAAACTACAGTTATGCAGATAAGGGTAATACAGTACTCACTAATTACTGTCCACTGTTAAATTTAAAGGGTAATAAAAACAGTTGATACTATAAAGGATGCTTTCTTTTAAACCACAGGACTGAGCAAGGCCTGTTGCTCTGCAGTTATGTAGAGAAACATTTAGCAGAACAGATTTATGTTTGACTATACATTAATGTTGTGTGCATTTGGCACTTTCTTTATGTGCTTCTCAACAGTTTGCTCTCTGGGTACAATAAAATAAAAATAACATTAAAAGAATAAAAAAAATTAAAAAGAATAAAATTAAAAAAAAAGAAAAAGAAAAGATAAAGGAGAAAAGAGACCTTCTGGGTAAATGACACAGTGACTCATTAAAACCTTTTAGCTATGAAGTTGCTGTTAAACATTTATGTCACTTTCAATTACATTTTCCACATCACTGTTTTTCCAGTGTAAGGCAGACATTTAGCAGGGTTCTGGTTTGGTGCCGCACGTACACCTGAACATCCTGCTTATCTTATCAGCTGAGAAATTGTTACTGACATCACAACAGCAGTTATTTACATGCAGAGAATTAACAGTTTGTTCTGTTACTATTAACTCCCAATTTCAAAAAAAAAAAAAAAGATAAGCCATTTACTTGAATTTGAGAGTACAAATGATTGCACATGAGGACAACAGCATTGTAAAGTACCTCACGCATCCCTGTAAATGGTAAATTGAAGGGTATTAGATGCTGAATAAAAACTAATTTAAATTAAGCATCAGACATTTATTTTCTGTAACTCAATTGCATTTTATTGTCCACTGCAGACAAACTTAGTTTTCCTGTATGTACTCATATTGGAGACCTAATGAAGCAAAATAAACACACTTATTATCAAATACTTTTTGAACTGTTTTACATTGGAGTCTTCGGTTTCTCATTTCTTTGCTCATATTCCTTTTCCAGTCTCAACAGTCTCAGAAAAAGTCATATTCCAAAAGCAAAGATTTAAGCTTATTAGCTTCAAGCAAAAGTTGCCTAGGCACATAATGGTCCTTTGAGCAGCTATTTTACTTGCAGTTGTGTTTGTTTTTTTCTGTTCAGTGTTCACAAACTGATTAGTTAAGTAGAAATTGAACTTTTGCTGGCATCTGTGTGGATTCAAACAAAAGAAAAAAAAAGGGCAAGGGTGAGGAAAAAGGTTCCTAACCCTCCTTCCCTCTTATTTTCTTTAAAATTAAAAAAAAAAGTGCATTTCTTTACTTAAATTTCATTAAATTGGAAGTATTTCAAGACTGACATTTTTTCTAATCTATGGTTAACAACATATCGAATTTATTTTACTAACATGCAAAACCAAAAATGCTGCAACATGAAACAGTTAATTTCTGGCCTGAAGTGCTACTTCATACTATTAAGATACGAGTAAGTATGTGGGTGTGAGTACGTATGTGTGAGGTGGGACGAGAGAAAGGGGAAAGGAGGGGCAGGAGAGAACTAACACACACATACTAACTTTTTTTGAAAGAGGCTTCACTGCTTTAGGATTGTGGTGTGTGTATCTCAATACCCTTCAATAACACCCTTCAAAAAGCTATTATTTTAAAAAATTAAAAAACAAGAGAAATGAAGGGAAGTACAAAAAGGTTCCGTCCAGACACATTTTCAGTCATGAATTTTCAAGACAACACAAAGTTGCAGAAGAGACCATAGAACTGCAGGCCAACCTTTCCAGCTAGCATATCAAAGAAGGGAACTCCTGCAAATTCCAGACAATACTATTATGTAGAGACTGCAGCTTTTCTCCAGCTCCAACTCTAGCTCAACAGAAGATCAGTCATCAGTGAAATTAAGCTTTCTGTCCCATAAATTTTTGTCATACTTATAAGGATCATAGCAAGTTGCAAATGAGAAGGTCCAGCCTCCTGCACAGTTCCACTTGAGTTTCATCACATATCTTAACTGACAGAGCAGAATGCCATTAAACACTAAACAATGAAGTAAACTCTGAACATAAACTGTCTGATATGCCTTTCTTACAATAAGGAAATGGCATTTATACCCAGAGCTAGAGGATCATAATTCTTTCTACTACACACAGCCCAGCTGGCCAAAGACAAAACTCCCAATACATATTTTCCTTAGTGAAGTAATCTAATCAAACCACGGGAAAATTCCAATGTAAACTAAAACCAAAAGCAAACAAAGAAACATTTTCCACATCAGCACATCATGATTTCCATGAAAAATCTTTTGTTCAAAGTTATTTCATTTAGAAGCAAACCAGACGTTTTATTTTTGAAATGGTAAGAAAGTTCACCATAATTTTGAAGACTTGTTTTTCTCTTGCCCGAGGATTTTACACCTAGCATTACACTATAAGGTTTTTATTTCACACCTGAGTAGTACTTACAGAAGAAAAACATTCTGTCTTTTGTGCATGTTGCTTTTCCTATAAAACAGAACAGAGCCATCAATTGGAAAAAAATTGACTGCAATTATCTTCAGGCTCCAATGGTGTATGTTAGGCACTTTGAAGAGTCGAAGTAAAATTCACAGAATAGTAGGAACTCCAGTGTTTTAGTCAAAAATTCCAAAATCTGCACCCACCGAGTTGCTCAAAATATAAATTAATTTTATGGAGCATCCTAACACTCAATGTTTCACAAAACAGTTCAAGTGGCAAAAAGAAGAGAGTTTGGTTTCACAGCCTAGAGATTCTAATTTGAAATAATTAGCTGGAGCAGTAAAGCCTTTTTGTTCATCTAGAATGTCAGAAATTTTGTACGAGTAAGACTACCATGGAAGGGAGGCTTCCGAGCAAAACTTTAAAGAGATTGTAACATCCCCTAGAATTTCTAAGAAACACTAAGCACTGGTTTTTTCCACGTATGTTTGACCAAATGGTACTTAGCTACTATTTTGTAGTTCATAGCTGCATTTCATCAGAACTGTTCATACAGTGCACAGGGCTCAATCCTGTAAGTTTCTGCACCTTCTGTTAGATGGGGTACCCTTCACTAAGGGTTACCTCAATGAATCTTCATGTAAGTTGGAAATACCTGTACACCAGCATCCGGCCTCCAAGCACTACTAGGTTAGAACAAATACATGCAACTTGTTAGTCATTCTAGTTCAACTCTGCAAGCAGAATCAGATGGAAATAGCTAGCCTGAAAGCTTATGAAAGTCATGCGCACTTCTTCACCATACTTCCCACAGAATAGGGCAGACCAGCATCTGTGTGCACTCACCGTCTCTCTAACTTCAGTAACAGGAAACACATATTTATTTTACTTGCTTACCTTCTTGATACCAGAGCTAAACAATTTCTATTTACATCAGTACAGAATTCAAACAGACTTAAAATCAGAGAAATTTAAGCCGCTGGAGTTAACCTACCAATATTTGTAATAAGGCAGTGTTTTACTGCCCCTCTATTTCCCAAGCAAACTCCATGGCTCACAGCACCCACCATGCAGGCTCCAGGTCTCACTCCAGAGCTCTCCTTGTGCCTTTGAAGCAGGAGCAGTGTTTCGAAAACACTGCCACCTCAACATACAATCTCCTTGCCTTCAAGGACACCCAACTCAGTTATGATTATACTGATCAGCAAGATTCATAGCACAGGCCAAAGCAGAAAACTAAAATTGATAATTACCTTTCCCAAAGAACAAGGCACAGAGATCCCCAGTAGTGATTAAAAATAGTTCAATGGGAACTATGTTTCTCACAGAGCTAACAGTCTGCTGACACTTTAGGTAACTTGAACAAAAATGTAAGCCAGAACACAAAATAAAACGTATCATGATTTAGTGGTCAGTAACATGAATGAGGTGAATGGAAGAGAGATACATAAAATAACAGGAAAAAAAAATGCCACAAGGTTACTGAAGTGACTGCTAGAAAACTGTTGATCCCTGTTTAAATGGTCAAGAGGATGATTTACAGATTTTAAGAGACCCTACAAATCCAGCTGCAGCAGTATGTTTATCTTTCCTTCTTCCATTTTTACGTATGACACACACTACCACCTGCTGGACAAAGTGCTGAACTAATCCAGTAACATACAAGGATTTTTTTGTTGCAAAAACCCCTTTATCGTGTTTACCTGAGGCAGATGCAAAACAACCTGGGATGTGTGGAGACCATATAGTGCTGTAAATGACCCCTTCGTGGCCTTTAAAAGTGCATAATGACTTCCCCACAGCTGGATCCCACTGAATAAAATAAAAAGAAAACTGTTGAGGTACATATTCAGTAAGAAAGGAAAGGGTTTCATACATAAAAATGTTTTGAAAAGACTAAATAAAGTTCTTTTTACCATGTATTATGAAAAGCATTTGTATACTTAAACTGATAGCAACTAAGGGATAAAGCAGTATCTCGGTTAAGACAGAATGTCAGCCTCAGTGCAAAAATAAAGAGGAAAAGTGAATCAATGCTGTTTCTTAACACAAGTTGTTTCTTAACACAAAGAGCTATCAGACCCAAAACAAATCACATTTTTCACCTTCTGCAGAAAACAACATACCAGCTTAGCTGTTTGATCCCATGAACCAGACACCACTAGCTGCTCTCCTCTTGTTTGGCTCCAATCAACACTATATGCCTATAAATGATATAACAGCCTAGTTTAGAAAGAGTATTAGAATACAAATTTGAGACTCTAGTTAGCCAAAGTTTCACAAAATAGATTTGAAGATTGTATCATAACCAGCTAAAAAAACCACACCAGTCAAGCACCACAAAGCTGTCAACAATGCCATCTACCTGACCAAAAATTCAATTTAATATCTCAGTCTGGCATTAAAGTTACATATAGGCTCAGAAAAGTATCAAAAAAAGATGGGCCAAATGGGGGGGGCGGTGGGGGGGAAGAAAAAAGCATTAACAAAATTCACATAGACACACCATCACTAGCAGCTTCTAGCACCGTAAAAAAGCCATAATTCAAACCAACTTATTTTTGATCTAATTTTATTCAAGTATTATGAGTTTCTAAGTTCTCACAATGTAAATGCTACCTCCCTTCAGAGCTGACTTGGAGACTTTAGCTCACTAACAGTAAATGTTTTCTTATGGTATCTAATTCTCCTAAGAAATACATGCCATAAAATACTTTTCCAGGTTCTGTGACACTCTTCTTACCATTCACATCCTTAAAACAAATAAAACATAATAAAAAAAAAATAAGGAAAAGAAAAAGAAAATAAAAAGAAAAATCAAATTAAATAAAATTGAAATAAAAAACTCAACTTCCCTCATGACTAATCATTTCAGCTATTAAGAAATAGCTTTTCACTGTGTTGCTGAAATAAGCTCCTTCTTCTCTGACAGTTTATTCTAACTTTGGTCCTTGCCTTGACAGGGGATAACTCCATTTTTCAGCCCTGCTGTCTCAGAAACAACAAATGCTCTTAAAGTAGTTCTTCAAATTACTTCAAATCTGAAAGTCTCAAGAACATGTACAACTTCCATTTTCAAATGCACCGTATCTTTATCTACATGATAGAAGATACATTCTCTTCTGTTGAGTTTTACCCCACATCAAAATGGCTCATGAAGCTGCAGTGGGACATGAACCATTTCAGTGCTAAGATGGATAAATATGAGCTGAAACAATTTATTTTCTTCACCTCTTAATCAGATATTCCACGACACTTGTCAGAAATGCGGCCGCTACCCACCAAGGACTTGTACTCCAGCTGGGACAATCTAGTTCTGGCACAGCACAGGATCTAATCTGCAAGTCAATATACTAGATGCTGTGTACTAGAAGCTGGACTGGAAAAAAATCCAGCTAAATTTGAAGTTTTTTTATGGAAAGTGTCCTGCATGAGAAAGGAATTTGAGGTATTAGCTAGCTACTTCTGAGCATTTTCCTTCCTAAGAAACATTTCACTCTATGCTAGGTCCATCTTAAGTTAACTGGTTTTCATCTATTTACTTATTTCCGCATAAGTGGAAGGCAACCAGAAAAACAAAGTGCATTATCTTTCCATTTTTATTTTACAATGTCCCACCTCTCATGTACTGAAAGGCATATTGCTCTGGCACCATTTTGTGCTAGCTCCCTTCCTTGAGGAGTTTATAATCCAAATGTACAAGACACTCACCCAGTACTTGGAAAAAAGCCAAATAACAAACTGAGAGGTAACTGTTTCAGTTTTCCAAACCACGCCTGGGTTTTCTACTTTTGTCAGCTAACTACCAGCTCATGAAAACATCCTCCCTTTCAACCTAATGACTCCTATTAAAATAATGATAGAGGAGACACAAAAATACCTGCTCATATTTTAAGAATGGAAGACAACATGGTTCTCCAAAGTGGCTCCCAAGCTCCTCACAAACATTAGCTTCTCTCCTTCCCCCTGAATCTGTGTGATGGCCTGGGTTCAACTCCTAAGCTGCTGCTGTTTGGAAAGATCCCTAAATCTATCACTACGTAGTATGCCTTTTTCATGCAACAGACCCATGAAGGCAGCTCAGTGGAAGTGTCTGGCTCTCATATTCACATCCAAGGTTTTCCAGAAAGAAGTAAGCCTCTAAGAAATATGCACCTGTGTCACAAAATTCACCTAGTCCCACATGTTTGGGATGTATCAGATCTACTGCACAAACAAGGTGAAGTGCACATCAGGCTTACAGCTCTCTTGCAAGCTATCAGCACCTAGATCTGTCAGACACGTGTTGTGACACAGCTCTGTGTACGTACAGCAGACACGGCTGGGATTGCCCAGCACTCTGCAGCTGCCTTGGAGGCAATGGGACCTGGGCAAATTCTCCTTCAGGCAAGAACTAGAATAGACAACAGGCTCAGAAAAAGCAAGAGCTATTTGCCATTTGGCATGTGACAAGTCCAGGTGATAGGAAGAGAATGAAAAGAAGGTGTGTAGAAGCAAGTAAGGTTCACTTTTATTCTTATTTCCTTTCCATGCTATCATCCAACATAAATTTGCAGATGTTTCAATAGAAGCTGTGTTGAGCAACAGGGAAGAATTAATAAAACAGCATAAACCTTAGTTGTTAATATTTTAGTGCTTCAATCTTAAAATACATTAATACTAGTTTATGTCTAAACAGCAGCAAGAAATGCCTCAGGCAAGATGAAAAGATGATGAAAAGAAGATGTAAAAGAATAAAAATAGTCCAAAATAAATGTTCAGGCTCGTGTTACAAGGCAAATTTAATTCAAGCATTCTGTGGTCTCACATTCCTGTGCAACTTCATCAAAGTAAATTAGATTAATTTATTCATGAGATTCAGCATTTGGTTAGTGCTGGAATAAAACTCATTATTCTCTGATAATAAAGATGGGCTTTTAAATTAAGAATGCATATTCTTTTTGAGAAGGGACAACGATCTCATTTAGAAAACAAGAAACAGATCCCTGTGAATCTTGCATTAAAAATATTTTGAAATGCAGTTACAAAGTTGTCATTAGAAATGTCACACGGGGATTAAGGATTAGGAAGGTAGTTGATATTTTAAAGGGCACTGTACGCCCATGTTTACCACAAACTATTAGGTATATTCCCTTTGACATCTATTTTCTTAATGCATGTTTATAAACACCAGTACAAACCTTTCATATTTCACAATAAATACTCAGCCCGTGTATCCTGTGTTGTTTTTCTAACCCATGGTTGAATGCGTCCACCTCCCCATGCTATCTGCTAAACTAAGACTTGGACACAGAAACATTTACTTCACAAACAACAGATGGTGTAGCAGAACCAAAATAAACTTACGGACAGAGTTTCAGTGAGAAAATGACAGAGACAAAATAAAAAAAAAGGTATTATGCTTTGCCTACATCGTCCTGTAACTACCATCAGCCTTTGAACACTATTGTAAAATCCTGATCACAACTACTAACTCATCTCTCAAAATTCTTTATTTCCTTGTAATTTTGCTACTTTAGTTTAATACATACTCTGTGTAAATAAGGTACAGAAGATGGACTGTCATGTAACTGCAGTCACACAGCTTTTAGCTTTGTGCTTCATATCTGAAAAAATATTGAGGTCTTTGTGAAGACAAAAATGGATTTCCTCCATCAGTTTTTATTGACTACACATCCACTAGGTTATTTTATTCAGATCTATGTCTTTCAGAAAAAGCATGAGTAATCCAGGCTAAAACTGATGGCATCTAAGGTTCTGAGACTTGACAGAAGCGAGTGGAGAGTTAAAGGAAAGCATGAAAAAACAAAAGGGTAGAAAAATCACTTGGAGGAAGATAAATATACTAAAGCATAAATGTCCTTAACAATATTCAAATACACTGATAAACATGGATATAACATTTTTCTCTACCCATACTGCACTGCATAAAGAAACAAAGATTTTAAGAAAACGCAACAGTATCAAACCAAGGCTAAAAATACACATGCAGTGCCAGTATCTGACTGCTCTTATTTGACTAGGATCTCACACATGCTTGGATGAAGAAGGATAAGCAGTTCCCAGGTAGAACGTAAGTCCTAAGGATCTACAAAATGTGTATCTCTCACATTATCCTCAAGGATAACACTGCTGTATATATCAGCTGTCTGATTTAGACCTATCCAGTAATGCTCTCAAGAAAAAAAAAATAAAAATAAAAAAAAAATATCACAGAATGACTGCAGTACTTTCAGACAACACAATGATTACTTAGCCTATAAGAAGCCACAAATGCTATTTCTGAATATATTAAATTTATGTAATCAAGCAGTACCTACTACAGTGCAAGAATGTACATGCAAATATGTACAATAGGTAATTCAGTTTATATTCAAAACAATGTTCAGATATAAACCCAAATCATGGACCCAAACAAATTTTAAAAATAGACAATAAAACCCATTTTTTATTGTAGCTCCACGAACAATTCTTTTAATAATTCAAACATTAGATAATCTATTAAAGTTTTCAAGTTTGCCTGGTTTATACCTCCTGAGTGTGCTCTTTATAGACTTGCAGTGGACCTTTGGTTTTAGCTGTATCCCAGATTTGCAGAGATCCATCTCCACTAGAAGTGATCAACACATGTTCATTGTTCTCACTCCAGGTCACATCAAACAGCCCATCATTCCAGTCAAAACTAAATCAGAACAATGAAGATATTTGTCCATGAGGAAGGATAACAAAAAATTATGGAGTACTTACATGCAAGGACAGTATTTCTTTAAATCACCCTCTTTACCATTCTAAACAGCATTTTTATACATTTGAATTTCCAGTAAATCTCCTTACAAGTAACTTACTTTTTATAATGTCAACTTTTACAACTGTATGCCAGAATAGGTCGATTAAGTTAAAGCATAAATGAGCCAAGGGCCTTCCACACATAGAGGATGAAATCTGATTTCAGTCTTAAATTTTCCAGGCAAATGGAGAGGAGAAGCACCACATATTTCAGCCTGATCTACAGTTTCTCTGGGATTTTGCTACACAGGTAAGGACCATTTGCCTGTAACAACTGCAGCAAACAAAGAAACTCCCAAACTGTTGGGAGAGCTCTATCCAATTCACAACACTATTAGGAAGCCGAGTCACAGCGAAAAATCACAGAAAGGGTGATGAACTTATTAAAAGATCTCTACACTCCCTTCAAAGGGCTTTCAACACACCAACAATTCATCATATGGGATCTGATACCATGTATTAGTTACTCTGCAACAACAATCAATGAACGTGCTGTTACCTAATGGTAAATATTAATTTATTTACCCCCTTTTCACTGTAGGTTCAGCTAAGTTCAGGTTAAATTTCACAGCACCCAGCAGTAACGATGAGGAAAAATCATACACAGAAAGTTTTGACAGAGAAAGTGACACAGCTTATGGCTCAGGAAGTTACAAGACTTTCCACCACAAAGTAAGTGGAGTGACTGGAAACGGTGAAATGAACAGTACTAAAAGCAGGGCACTTCACAGAACTTAGAAAGTGTTGAACAGCTTTAAAGAGTATTGCTTTATAATTATGGGTTAAAACCAGTTTCTCCGAATAGGATTAACTGTTTGGCATTTCTATCTCAGCCCTCTTAACTAAACAGCTGCTGCTTTAAAACTGTCTTAAAAAATAATTTTAGGTCAACGATGGTATTAAATTCCCTCCTCCCATCCAGAACACAAATCAAAGTCCTCTCAAACCCTTAGAATACTGGATTTCCTAGGAAGGTCCTCCGTGACTTTATGCAGCTTCCTGCTCTATTTTCAGTATAAGTCAATCATAACAGCATAAATATAGGTGGCAATGTGCTGTTCCTAAAAAAGCTAAAACTTTTAATTTCAAGGTAGGGTAGAGAGGTTGCCTTTAATTTACACTGTCAGTTTTCTATAAAATGATTTACACTACAGGAAAGGTGCAATCCAGAATACTTCCTATAACAAAATCTATGCAATGTAAAATTATCATTTGCATATAAATACCAAGACATGTATACAGTAGATACTATAGCATGAATACTTTTTATAGCTATTTTTATTTTTCTCTTGCAAAAATAAAACATAGACCTACGTTACCTCCTGAGGAGAACAATCCCAGCTTCATTTTGTTCCAGCACTGCCAGAGTTCCACAACCTAAACCAGCAAAACAAAACAAACCATCACAACTAATTCCCGCCACCAAAGGAAACTGCTGTGGTTCTGAGGAACCTCCATCATGAAAATACAAAGGACATCTGAACTTTAAGAGGCCAAACAATTAGTTGGATAAATAAACATCTTGCTGCCTCGTGTTCTCTAAAACAGTAATTAATTTACACTGGAAATTAATTTACATTGGAAGCCCCATCCTTGGAAGTTTTTAAGACCAGGCTGGATGGGGTCTGAGCAACCTGCTCTAGTGGGAGGTGTCCCTGCCCACGGCAGGGGAGTTGGAACTAGATGATCTTTAAGGTCCCTTCCAACCCTGACAATTCTATGATTCTGTGATTCTATGGATTGGGTTGGGTTTTTTTTACTTTTTACTCCAGTAGGTGAGGTTAGAAAAGAAATAACTCACTTATGAAGCACAGGATTGCATTTTCGCCATGAGCCTCATGTTACAGATAAAACAGCACAGGGTTCCTTCTTATTGTTTTGATAATAACACTTTTTTTTTCTCCTCCCATGTCTAATATACAAACACATCACACCAGAACTGAAACAAACTGAGAAAACACCACATGGGTACTACTTTCCCCTATGACTGGCATATTGTCAGAGTAATTCCACAGTTAAAAACTTTATTTAAAAGGATTGCCTTCAGTGGCACTGGCCAAGGTGCCAGCACTGAGAAAAGCTCAGCTTTGCCTCTTCAGCAGGAGCGCAGTCACCAGGGCCTGTCCGGACACCCAGTGACTGAGACTAGAACAGTTCAAATTGTAAAGAGAAAAATCTTTTCAGACATATCATTCACGTTGCGTATGTCTCTACTACCATCGCTATCCTCAAGCCTGTAAAATCAGGACTCCTCTGAGAAAGCCTTGTGAAAAGCACCACCAAAGCCGCGGGGTTTGCCTGTTGCCACCCCCCGGGCAGGCTGGGGATCCCAGAGGCGAGCACCAGGCTGCGGCCCGCGCCGGGGCGAACCCCAGCCCGGCGCAGCAAACACGTCTTGTACCAAAGCAGAACTAAAGCGCCGGAAAAGAGAAATCCCAAAGCGCTTTCACAGACACCGGCTGTCGTTCCGCACACCCAGATTCCCGAACACGAACGAGCCGCCGGGACCGCACGTTAACCGTTACCTCCTCCCGCCCCCCCGCTGCGGGGGCCCCGCCCGCACCTACGATGCCGTAGTACTGCGCGGCGGCGCAGGCCACACGCCCCGGCCAGTAAGGCGAGAACTCCGCCGCGTAGCCGTGCAGCCCAGGCAGCCGTAGGACACCGCGGCCCGCCGTGCCCATGGCCCCGGCCGAGGCGCGGAGCAGCCGCCGCGCTCAGGGCAGCGCCGGAAGCGCCCCGCCCGCCGGACGGTGCTGAAGCTGAGGCGACGCCGCCATCTTTGGGGCTGGCAGAGGGCGGCCCGGGGCGGTGTCAGTGTAGCAGGCCAAGCCGTCCCCCGGGAATGGCATGGGCGGGCCCAGGCGGGGAGGGCACTGCTGCTGCCGCCGCTTCCGATGCACCTCAGGGCTCACGGGGAAACTGGTGCTGGCCCTGAGTGGCCGAGCCGCGGTGAGCCACTCTGCTCCGTGGTTTATTCCTCCAGGGCGGCCTTGTCCTCTCACCTCCTCAGAAGAAAGCTGTAGGCCTAGGAGGGCCTACTGAGAAATTTATCCCTTGTTACTGCTAGGTTTTCATACATACTCCAGTGCAATTTGTAATTAAAGGTCATGTGACCCAGACCGGGTCTCCCGCTGCTCTTGCGCTGTTTCTTGTGACAAGCAATTCTGCCAAATCACCTTTTGGTGAGGGGGAGATAACTTCCAAACTTCAAAGACAATCTTTATGCTGTGTAAGGCATACCAGCTCATGTGTGCATCAGCTTGAATGCATGAGATGTTTCAATCGGTATAAGTACGTTTGTTACGTGTCATTTTTCCTTTTAAAAAGCCCTTCTAAGACATCTCATTCTCTTAATTTCTTAACTGCATATTTTATCTTTCTTCTTGTGATGCAATTATGCTTTATGGAAGTCCTTTTATGAACAAACTCAAGTTTTCTTGCACCCATGACAATTTCTGTTTAAAACAGTGGGAATTTTGCCTTTGAAAAGAGGTGGGAGGAGAGCAGTTCAGGCTTAGAAAAATGTTTTGGTACAGCTGCAGCTGCAGGTTTTGTTATATTCTATCCTCTGTGTGACATACAGGACTTTAAAATACAGACACAGGCATAATTCCTGTTGGACGCAGACTACCCTAATTAGTTCTAATGACCCATCCATGTGTGTTGAGATAAAAATAAAAAAAGTTATTTTGTGCATTAGGAGAGTACAGCAAAGGCAAATTAGATTATTTAATTAAGGTTACATTACGGAGCTTGGTGATAGTTAGGAACTCCTGCTACTCAGCCATATATTTAAAACTAAACCTTGACTACAAAATTACATAAAGCCACACAAATGTCTTAATTGCTTAAACTGGCACTCAAATGAAGATTGCTGAATTAAGCAGTTTTACTAATTCTTTGATCTCATAGTAAAAATGAAAACAAATAGGTTTATCAGACGGCTTCCAGGATTTTAGAATAAAATCAATCCAAATTCAGTGCAAGTGAGGCTCAATTCAATGTATCCTTCGCATTGTCACAGCAGCTCCTAAAGCATCACAACTGGCAATTTATAGGCTTCATTTACTGACAGACGAAGTAAGTTTTTTTAACCTTGGGGCAAAGGAATACCTTCCTGAGTTGGCTGCTTCAGGCCAAATTCCACCAATTTTAGACTCTGCGAAATCTTTTAAAATCAATGTATCTGTTCAAAATGCCAGTTACAAGACAATTTTCTCAGCAAAGGTTTTTCAAGTAGTTGCCCTTTGTGAGTGAGATGTCAATGACAACGTTTGAAAAGATACACAGCCACTGTAGTGCTGCAGTAAGTGAATCTGGGCACAGTCCTTTGCGAGGTGTTGTTTTGGACACAAGTGCTTGGTGGTTTAAAGTCCAGTTACTCTACAGACAATTTATCACTGATATATCTGAGTATTGGAAAGGTTTCATCAAGTGCATTTTCAAATCCAGTTGATCTTTTGTAATGAGTGAAATTCCACAGAGAGGTTATGCAAACAGGAAGCCGTTCTTATCAGTGGCCCAGCTTTGTTTTAAAGAGAGACTAAAAGAATTTTCATAGGCATAAAGATCAAGTGGATAAAAGGTTACAAGGAAGTCCTGTGAGAATTCACAAAACCTTTTTTTTTTTTTTTTTTTTGTGTTCCACAGAAAAGCTTGTGCATCCAGGTTTTTAAGAGCCTCAGAAGCAGGAAGCAAAATTAAAAAAAAACCAACAAAAAAACGAGTGAAAGAATTTGCGCAGATTTCAAGGAGGAATAACAACTAAAAAACCAAAAGCTATTTTACAAGCAAAGAGAGAACGACCCCCAAAACGAATCAATGGGACAGTATTTCCTCCTCAGCCCCTGGGCCTCTGAGTAAATTCAAGAAACATGAAAGGCCACCAAGTGCAGTAGCATTTTATATTCAATTACTGAAACCAAAGGGTCTGCCAGCCAGCTCTTTCCACTTGACTCATTCCAACCAGACGTATCCCACCTGCAGCGGTAGATGGCAGCCACGTTCTACATGAGAACTGAGGGCCCTCAGTTCTAGGAAAAAAAATCCCCAATTACACTGAGATTATTTTTTTCCCTAACCCAACATCACCTCAATGAATCGAAAACACGATAGCTGCTTAGTGTGTAATTTTTAGACTGTATTTATGCTGCAGTCACTTCTCTGAGCTCAGCTCACAATCATAGCATTAGAATAGGTAGTTGAGATGCTTACAGCAATATCTCTGCATCCTGTTTAACTTTTCAGTCCACTGAGCTCTGTTCTGTTACAAATACGTGTCCATCATTTCCCCAGCTTTCTGGCTGACATCTAGCTTAGCTGCTACTTGAGCTGGTAACCATCTCTGCTACATAGACAAATCCTTACAAACCCCTCCCTCGTCAGCAGAAACGCTAATCAGGAAGAAGTTGCAAAAACAGCTTTTCTACCAGAAAAAGCAGACTGTAAGCCATTCCCACACATGTGAGGACAAGTAGTTTACAAGACTGAAAATACTTGGGGACAGCAGTAAACTTTTCTGTCTTTTAGTTAGAAATGTTCCTAGCTGAAATTCCCATACAGCCATAAAACTGTGTGAGTTGAAGCTTTAGGAAAGGCATTTAATGTCCCAGCGCTCCTTGATAAGATTGCAGAACTGGCAATAGTGAAAACAGAAAGTAACCAAGGGGGTTGAAGGAATGAATGCAAAGGGAAAAGGCTCCCCTCATGCAGGGAAAGTGATGGTTGTGGAAGTTGGAAGGAAGAGGCAGTTAGCATGGAGACTTTTCTGGAAGCTTAAAACAACAAAAGAAGCAAGAGGAGGGAAAGATGCTGGAGCAGAGGAAGATTTAGATGAGGACATTTAGAAAGAAATGTGTGAGTTGTGTGGAAAGAGGGTATGAAGCAAGAACAGTGCACATTATTCACCATGCTCACAAGACAAGGGCTCCAAGCCTGATGAAATATCCATCCCCAACAATGTATCCACATTGCTCCATCAGTTTTTGCTGACTGTTGTTTATGTGCACCACACTATAATTTGGTAAATGGATTCCTCATGTTATTACTGTTCCATGATCAACTGCATCCCTGCACAGTGGCCACCAGTCTCTATTTCCCTGCCCCTTTGTACTTAAGTATTGCTTTAAATCAGTGCAGTGTAATCATAGATTTACCTCTTCTTAAAGACTGGTAGATTACTACCTCATAACAAAATGTTGCCCTCTTTCTATTGCACATAAAGGCTACTTCTGATTTTCTACAGTGATACACTTAGTCTAACTTTTTAGGATAGTTTTTACAAACAAGTTTTTTATTTCAGTCTAATCGTGTCTGCTGCTTGTGAGAGTTCTGGTCTAAAGCTTACAGCAATTGCATTAGTTTCTGTACTTTCAATATCTCATTTGGATTTTTCTATCTGCAAGTTTCTTTACAGTTTGTTTTTTTTTACTCCCATAATTGAAGCACACTGGACTTTACTCCCGCAAACTACTTTGTCCTTCTTACCAGTGAAGAGTTTACAGTGTATCTCCAGTCTCTCATTCCTACATATTACGCTGTAAGTAAATAAGAGGGCCTTAAAGTATGGATGAAATTTAGCATCCATTTTAAACCCAGTATCTGTTATGATGCATTTTAGTCCATTCTGTCAATTCCATCAGCAGTTCCATAAAGAAAATTTGAAATTCAGATTACTCTAGAATGACTTTTCTCCCTCTACTGAACACTGATGCCCATAGTACATGAAAAATGTAATTTGAACAGAGTTATGTTAAATGCATATTTTTTAGATTTCATCTTTGTAAATCGGGATACATTGGAACCACCTTTTTTTGGTCACGGATCTTGTTTATGCTAGTTTGAGTAGCTAAATCAAGCTTGTGGCATCTGTCATACGCTGTTTATCACTCATCAAGAATACATTTATATTTGCAACTAATACAGTTGGCAAATTCTTGGATGTTTAAATTAAAATTAAGATTAAACCCAGAGGCCAATTATACATAGCTTTAGAAACATATAATGAAGAGAGGGTCGTTATTTCAACAATTATACAGCTAACTGCTTGTTACAAGTTTTTGTCATCAGAAAAAACAGAGACGGAACAGGCCGATACTGAATCGTGATTATATGCAAACCATCTGGTGCTAAAGATGTTAATTTTACAGCACTTGAGAAACTAGTGAACAAGGTAAGCATCCTTCTGATAACAAATGGAGTGTTATTTTTATAAAAAAAAAAAAAATATAAATCCTTGGAATTATTGTCTCCTAATCAAATATTAAAACTCAAGAGCTCCAAAATGCTTGATCACTCACTTCAGAGAATTAACAGATTAAAAGATATGTTTTCGCTTTATAAAAGCGTGAACGATTTGTGTTTGTTATTCCAGATTCAACAGCATTTTGATTCATTTTTTTTTCCCGGTTTAGGCTGCAACCTCACTCCCAGCCAAATCAACAGAAAAGCTAACTTGAATTTGGAATAGGCATGGTACCAGTAATGCCGCAAGCCACACAAGTCAGTAATGCTAAGTGGAATAGCATGCTGCTTCCGTCTCCTTCCAGTCCGAGACTTCCTTCGGCAGCTGACAAACACGGGCTGTTCTCGAGAACAACAGAGACATATTGTTCTTGCTTCCTGTAAGGTGATGTAACTGCAGTGCTGAATGGATTATCACGGATTCTGCATTTTGTGGAAAATGACATTATTTAGAAAAACACTGATTGCCATTCAGACCGTAGCAAGAAACAATAACCTACTGTATCTGGCAGATTAGCAAATATTAACCTTTCCCTATAAATTAGTCTTTAGTTTGCTCGTCATCTTCCCACCCCATTTACCCAGTTCTTATCAGCAGAAGCAAATGCCAGGCATATCTCATCGAAAAAGGGGACTGCTCAACGCAAAAGCAAACAGAGCTACTGAAGGTACTGCAGTGACTAATTTTTCTAATTACTCCAGAATTGATCCTCTGTCTACAGAAGTAATGGAAAACAATGATACAGGATCAGGCTTCATGCCAACAAGTTGATTAGTCTTAATGGGATTAATTTTAACAGGATGGACCTGGTGATATGATATATAAACGTAACTATAAATATGTAGAGTACTGTTTTTCCTTCTTTTCTCCTGTACCTACTTAACAGTAATCTCTAATAAATTGAATAAATTATCCAATTTTACAGTATTTCAGCTCAAAAACAGACTAGGGTAGTCTCGACATAATTTCCTTTTCAAACACAGTTTGATTTCTTCCGAGAGTCACTTTTGGCCTGCAAATAATCTGAAAGTTCACGGTGTTCTCCCTTCATACTATGTATTATTTCAAATGTCAAAGGTTCATCTTGGGTGTGCTCACACGGCAAGTGCAGGGCAACCAGGGGATCAGGCCCAGCCAACATGGGTTCATGAAAGGCAGGTCCTGTTTTACCAGCCTGGTCTTCTATGACCAGGTGACCAACCTAGTGGATGGGGGGAAAGCTGTGGATGTTGAATACCTGGGCTTTAGTAAAGCGTTTGACACAGTCCCCCACAGCATTCTGCTGGAGAAGCTGGCAGCTCATGCCTTAGACAAGTGTACTCTTCACTGGGTTAAAAACTGGCTGGGTGGCTGAGCCCAGAGAGTTCACGTAAACAGAGTTAAATCCAGTTGGTGACCATTCACAAATGGTGTTCCCCAGGGCTCAGTGCTGGGGCCAGTCCTGTTAACATCTTTATCAATGATTTGGATGAGAGGATTGAGTGCACCCTCAGTATGTTTGCAAACAACACAAAATTAACCAGCAGTGTTGATTTGCTTGAGGGTTGGAAGAGAGATCTGGGCAGGTTGGATCAATGGGCTAAGGTCAATTGTATGTGGTTTAATAAAACCAAATACTGGGTCGTGCACTTCGGTCACAACAACCCCGGGCAACACTACAAGCTTGGGGATGAGTGGCTGGAAAGCTGCCCGACGGAAAAGGACCTGGAAATCTTGGTTGACAGCCAACTGAACATGAGACAGCAGTGTGCCCAGGTGGCCAGTAAGGCAAATGGCATCCTGGCCTGTGTCAGCAATGGTGTGGCCAGCAAGAGGAAGAGAAGTGATCATGCTCCTGTATTTGGCACTGGTGAGACCACACCTCGAGTACTGTGTCCAGTTTTGGGCACTGCAGTATAAGAAAGACATTGAGGTACTGGAGCGGGTACAGAGGAGGGCAACAAAGCTGGTGATTGGAGAACAGGTCTTATGAGGAGAGGCTGAGTGAGCTGGGATTGTTTAGCTTGAAGAAGAGGAGGCTAAGAGAAGACCTTATTGCTTTCTACAGTTACCTAAGAGGGGGTTGTAGTGAGGCTGGTGTTGGCCTCTTCTCCCTAGTAACTAATGACAGAACAAGAGGAAATGGCTACACGTTGCACCAGGGGAAGTTCAGATTAGGTATTAGGAAGAATTTCTTTACTGAAAGACCAGTCAGGTATTGGAACAGGCTGCCCAGGGAGGTGGTGAAGTCATCATCCCTGGAGGTGTTCAAAAAAACAGGTGGATGTGGCTCTTCGGAACATGGTCATGGAGGTGTTGGGTAGAAGATTGGACTTGATGACCTTGGAGGTCTTTTCCAACCTTAACGATTCTATGATTCTATGATATTTTCCGCAACAGGGTGGCTGACCATCCAAAGTCAGCGTATTTTGGCTATATGTTAGTTATACCAACTAGTTTCGTTTTTCATGAAGAAGTATTTTTGCTAATTATTAAGTGTTCGAGTGTTCTTGACGGGTAAATTCCGTGTGAATGTGAGAAACTGACATATTTAATCAACATACAGGGGTAGTTGTCCGGTTTCCAGCCGCAGCAATTGTAAAGTGTGAGGCTGATACTGCTGAAAGTGGCCACGAACCCTTCAGAGCACTGGAAACCTTTTGGGAACACAGAGAGAGGGAGATTCAAGCGGGAAATAGTAGTAGAAGAGAAGGGCTAATGACGATTAAACCCCACCGCCGCTCTGAGTGCGAACACCCAAAGCCAAGCGGGGTGTGTTGGTGCGTGTTATTCCTGCCCGGAGGCGGGGCCGGAGGGAGGTGCCCGGCGGTGGGGCCGCCTCAGCCCGCGCCGCCTGTGGCTCCGCAGCTGTCGCTCGGCTGAAGCGGGGGAGCCGAAGAGCGATCCCACAAGTGGTTCCTCCCCGCGGCCGAATAATTTCGCCCGGCCGGAGGAAGAGCGAGGTCCCGGGAGCGACAGGAGGAGACCGGGCTGCCGGGGGTCGGTTCGCCGGGTAGCCCCTGCAGGTGCGGGGGAGAAGGGAGCTGCGCGTCATGGTGCCGGCGGCAGACACCGAAGGAGGTTGTGCTCGACTCCCCGTCTCCGGCAGCCTTCGCTAGCGCCCGAGGGGGAGCCCCTCGCTTCAGCCCGGCCGCCTGTCCCCTCCAGCAGCTCGGCGGGACCGTTTCGGGGCGGGCGGCGCAGCATGGCATCCGCCTAACCCCAGCCAGCGCAGCAGAGCCTAGGACGCGCCGCGGCAGCGGCGGCTGCTTCTCCGCCGCGATGAGTGACAGTAGTGAGGGGATCATCAGCTTGCCGGTGCCCAGCCCTCCCGGCGGCGGCCCCCCCTGCGAGGAGGTGCTGGGCAGGCGGGCGCAGGGGGCCGACGCCGGCGCCCGCAGCCTCCTGCCGGACTTGGCCGCGCCGCCGCCTGGAACCCTCTGGGTTGAGGACGCGGCCACCGCCTGCCCGGGCATCGGGGCGCGGGCCAAGGGTGGCAGCAGGCGGACGGCCGTCACCTACGTGATTAACGAGGGGAGCCAGGGGCCGCTGCTGGCGGCGGAGAGCGGCGCCCTGCAGAGCCTGCGGGAGGCGTGCGAGGTGGTGGGAGCCGCGCTAGAGACCCTGCACTTCGGCAAGCTGGACTTCGGCGAGACGGCGGTGCTGGACCGCTTCTACAACGCAGGTGAGAGCGATCCGCCGGGGCGGATCGCTGCCGCGGGAGAGGCTCGGCCCGGGTTCGCCGTCGCCTCCCTGCGCGGAGCCGCCCGGGGTTCACCGCAGGGCGGCGGGAGCAGGCGTGGCCCTCCCCCGCTGCGGGGTCAGCTCCGGCCGCGGGGCTCTCCGGGGGCTGAGCCCCGGAGCGTCTCGGCTGGCCCCGGGCTTCGTGCGGCCACGGCGGTTACGCGGAGAGGCGAAAGTGCGTCAGAGCCCGTTTTTGACCCCATTGCTAACGCGTTTTGGAGAAGAAACTCTATGTCAGCAAGCGTGCTGTGAATCAGCGCTTGTCAGCACTTGTGATTTTTCCCTGTGGGTTAAGTATGACCTGGCTGTTTTCTCCCAGTCTCCCAGCGCAGCGCAAGGGTGCAAGTTTTTACTAACGCGCTGGGCTCTGGCTGAAACAGGCAGGAGCTGCGAGGCCTCGGGAGCTTTGAAAAGCAGATTTGGCACCAGCCCTGCAGCTCGACAGTCTCTTTCTGCTGACACAGTATCTGGGACGCTCCGTGTGTTTGTGCTTGGAAGTTTGTGCTTCTGTTACAGGTTGCATAAAACATGTATGATGGATGGGCTTGAACAAAGAGCTACACGCACTGATCTGGTTAGCTGGCAACAATATACCTGGGGCTGCATCCTCTCACCTCGGTTTGCCAGCATTCCCAGCGATAAGATTGTAACACCTTCATTTGAATGTGTGGTGACCCGAGGTTATGTGTTGTTATTTACTTGGCCCCATTTTTAAAAATAATCACTTGCACGTTTGGTTTTTTGTTGTTTTTTTTTTAATTTTATTGACAGATATATGGCATGAACGTAGACTATAAAAGCCTGCTTACTGGAATTGTAGACTTCATACAACTAGAACTGCAGTACTGAACTAATGTTTATTTGCCTTTAAAAAAATTGAAGCAGGAAATTGACCTCACCTACAGTTTTAAGTTTATTGTATGGTATGGTTTTTGCATATGTGAAATACATGCAAAAAAAATAAGCAAATAAAAAGTTTTGGCTGATACCTTAGTTTCGTCCTCTCCTGGGCAGGAGGGAAGAGAAAGAAAAAACTCCACCCACCCAAAGAAACAAACACACACACAAAACCCTGGCGGTATTGTAGCCAGTTTCCACAAAAGACTCTTCAGCACAGACACGCACATTTTTGTCATCTCGGAAACTCTGCAAGCTTTGCCTGGTAGACTGGTGCTTTCAGTTCAGTGAGGTGGGCATTCTGAATTCCTGGTACCTCTTGCAGAGCTATGTCCTTAGAATTAACATTCTCAGAAGTCAAGAGGACCTGTCCCCACAGGTGGAAATAAGAAGGCCATAGAGCATCATTGTAGATCCTATCAATACTCTCCACATACAGAGAGACTTCACATTTCAGGCACCCTGACACCTCTTTGTTCCGGGGCAGGTGAAACCTGAGAGTCTTTTTTGGTTATGTTGTGGAAGCTGTCACGTAGTGAGGCGGATGGAGTTGAATTATCCGTCATGTTTTTGTGCCTCTTAAACTGGTTAATTTTTGGACTCTGAGCTGCGTAATAGGTGGAGTCTCAGTAGTTCATGGAGGCTTTTCTTGTAATGGGAGCCTTGACTTGAAGTGGGCCCCTTTTAATTCTGGCAGTAGGCGTCTGGCATATAGTGCTACATAACTGCACAGTTATGTAATATAATTTGCTTATTTCAATGGCTTTTGAGCAAACTGTGTAAATGTGAAAACATTATGTTTTCTTTCAGGACTATTTGGCTGTGGGAATTTAATCAAACTATTGCAAAACAGGAAAAATACTTTGCCATTCTGCTTTAATAGCAAAGCCTATAAACATGTAAAGAAGTGGGAGAGTTGATCACATCCAGCTTCTGGACTTGGAGAGAGCAGGGTGTAGAAGTTTGTGTCTGCTCCACATATACTCTGTACTGTCTGAGCTGACGAGTCATAAACCAGCTGCAATCCTAAAACTGTGTTTTGCTGCTGACTGTGAGGCTGAACTTAGGTCTAGAAGGATCTGTGAAATTCCACATGTTTTTTTTTTTTTTTATTCCTGTTGTATTTCATGCACTGTATCTCTATAAGTATTTTGAGAACTAGCTCTCCAGAATCTTTAAGCTAGTGAAAAAATGTCTCTCAGGTCAGGAACAGAACAGCATTAAAGATTAGAATCTGTGTGAGCTGAAGAATGCAAATGTGAAGTAGTGTAGGGAACAAAAAACCGAAATGGTCATGGAGGGTGTAACTATTGCACAGTTTTGTTTTTTTTTAAACTGCTTTAACCAAGTGGTGAAGTGAAGCATTTCTAGGTGACCTATAGTTCTTCCCTATTCCCCTTCTTGTCCTGTCTCTTGCTGTCTGCTTGCAGTGATCAGAGATGGTATCAGTAATATTGATAAAGAATGTCTGCACACTGCATTATTTAAAAAACTATAGTGTATGAAATAATACAGCATGATTGAATGGTAAATAAGAATTTAGCAGTAACAGTACTTTAAAGTTAAGTAACAGTTAATTGGTTTATTTCAAGGTATCAAGTCTTACTGGACTCATTGTAAAGGCCAACTAAGTTACAAGAGTAAGGAATGATGTAATTTCATGAAGGTTTTGAAAATCAAGTTATAACTGTGTTTGAATGAAATAAAACAATAAGCTTCTCAGCTCCTGTAATGCACGTAAATCAACTGTGATATTTCTTTTGGAGGAGTGGGGAGCTACATATCTATCCATTGTCAAGCCTTCCCTTTTATACAGTGCAGAAACAAGATAGTAAATATAGTCTGAACTCTTGTTGATCTCTGATGTAAGTTCACTTCATGCCTCTCTCTGCCTCAAAGGGAACTTGAATGAGTATTAAATAAAATCTAATCTCAGATGTAAATACTCATCATCCGCTCTAAATGTAGATTAGCCTACTAATAATCTTCTTCTGGCAGCTTCAGTCAACTGATGGTCCTTAAATTCTGAGACATAATTAGCAGTGCATATGATAAGTGAGTAGGTCTCAGCTATGTTCAGTTGGGCCATTCAAGCACCGAATACTAAGAATGAGGCTATTCTAGCATTTCTGCTTGCACAGTTTAAATCTGGCTTGATTTCAGGAAAAAAAAAAAAATTTGCTTCTTGAAAAGCAAGTGTCAAATCAGCCCTAGAAACTGTTGGAAAAGTGTCTGACAAAAATAGAGATATTACCATTTATCACATTTTTCTCCACTTAAAGAGATAGTCAGGTGAGAGAGGAATATCTAGTCTGATTTCTTGCAAAACTTGGTTTATCTGGGTTTGATCAGCCATCTCAAGGGCTTTTGCCCTTCATGAAGAAGAGTGTTCTTTTTTTTTTCCTCCACTTTTATTAAGCTGCTGCAGGTGAACTGCAGGTCTCTCTAAATTTCAACTTAATTTCTAAACAGTTCAGGAATGTTTAAAGAATCAGGCAATTTGAGACATGCCAAAACATAGAATGGAAACCTTTCTACAGTGAAGTAGATTGTCATAGAGGTTTAAAAGTTACTATAACCATTGATATTTGAAATTGTTGTGTTTTCTCTACAATATAATAAGCAGATCTGCATGTCCTGTTGATTTTTCTTTCTCTTGAATTGCTCAGTTCCTTTTGAAAACTGAGCCATAAAATGAGTGTAGAGTATTTTGAGTTTGGTTTAGGTAAGCAGTCTGTTTGTTTTTTTTTTCCTTATCTTTTTTAGGCAATTCAAATTAGGATGATATGCTTTCTGTACAGACCTTTGCATGGTCATTCTGTATTACACAAATACATCAAAGACTAGCTGAACAGAATGTTTTAGGAAAAGAAAAAGAGTTAAAAGCACTGTAAGAGGAAAAAAGATAGCCTGGATCAGTAATCTGGGTCAGCTCTTCATGGGAGGGAGGTGCTCTAAGTCAAGGTAATTTCTTCACACAGGCTTTTAGGATTAGGCAGGGTTTTGTTGATTAAAGAAATGTCTCATTTGACTTACAATCTGGCATTTATTTTAAAATTGTATTGATTTTTAAAGGGCAAGGTAGGTTGGGGGTGAGTGTTCAGCTGACTAGCAAAACAAGTGGTGTACAAGTGTCAAAATGAGGATAACTAATAAAGAGAAGTTTTTGGAATGACTTGTAGAGTACAGTACTGTGAAGATAAAAGCTGGGCTCTTTCATCTTGAAGAGGGTAGTAATCTCATGTTTTGGGGGAGATAGACCTTAAAGAGACAAATTTTCGATAAGGTTTCTCTCTAAAGTACCTTGCACCTTCTTTTGGAAAAACTTGTGTTGACTTATAGTGCATGGATGGAGGGCTCCTTAATGTTTAGTGTTTTCAGATGTGTGTACCTCCTGCTTGTCTGCCTTGCAAGATTAAGCTACAGAACATCTCCACCTTGTGTAAAATTATGTACAGTTAATTTCTTGGAAGAATGGTAATTACTCAAAAGTACAATATCAAGCATTCTGACTTTTGTGCACAATCTCAGAGGGTCTGATGGAAGACAAGAACGATCAGTCAGAGACTGAGCAGGATCTGGGTTTTCTAATCTGTACAGTCTCTTGTTTTAGGATGGTTCTCAAGCTAAACAGCCTGACTGAAGTGCTTGTCATACAGATATCTCATTGTAACTTCAATGTTGTCTTGTTGGGGAATTTGATTTTCTTCAGTTTCTTAAGCTCAAGTTTCATGAATCAATGGCCCTTATGCTAATATTTTGTACTAACACTGTTCTGTTGAGATAATTCCCCAGAACAGCAATGATTGATTAAAATAAACAACAACAAAAAAATGTTGAATAACAGATAATAAAATAGGTTTATTTTTTGTTTCTCTCTTTGTTTCTGGAATTCAGCTCGTTGCTCTTAGAATTCATTCAGGCTTGGGCTAGAGATTGTTAGTGTCAGTTTACTGCGATTAGAAACATATTGTGCAGTGTGCTTGGGGAGAATCTTGGCATCCAAACCCACAAAATCTTAAGAGAGCCAGTACAGTCACTTGTGTGAAAGTGAACTTTGCTTAGAAGGTGTTCTACACCTAAATTATTTCTTCACACTTTATAGAATATTTGTGGATTGTGCTTTTATAAATATTTACAGCTGCGAAGAAATGCGGTAAAGCAGTACCAGGGCTCAACTGCATTCTTGCAGTTTCTTCCTATTTTTCTCTAAATATGATAAATTCTGTGATGCTTAATCTGTTCTTTTGAAGTGATTTATGCCATTTGTATAAATTTCCTGGAAGTTCTGTGATTGTGACACACTAATGCACACTCTCTTCTTAAACCCCAAAGAGTCAATGTTCTTTTCAAAACCAATGTAGCAGTTGACATAAATGTTTTCCATGGTAAAAAGCAGGATGCTTCCTAGCATATTAGCTGTTTATAGAAGCAAACCCACCACTATGAGAGATAGAGTAACTGCAAGCTTTATTCTGCTCTACATTGTCTCTCAATGAGACAATGAGTGGTGTTTTCTACCACTTTTTGCTCTAAAGTTCCTATTATGTTTTTAATTTCACAGTTTTGTTAGACACTTGAAATACTGTAAATGTTTCCTGTGATTATGCAGCACTTGCATCCATCACTTATTTTACTTTTTTGCCATCCCCCGTTCTCACGGGTGCTGCTGAATCACCACTACTGTTTCTGTAGCATCATGACTGGATAATCCCTGTTCCAAGTCATAGTTCTCATCAACATAGCCAAAGAAATTATCCTGATGCATTATCCTTGTCCAATTTCAGAGTCAAGGGCAATTACTGAAAAAAAAAAAAAAGTTTAGTACCACTGTCAGTGGAACTTGTGTTGAAAGAGCTTTGCATTTCAGCAGCACTATGTTGCAAGTGATGAGTTGGAGCAAGAAATGCAAGTACTTTAATAATGGAGATGGTGTGCAGAATACAGTTGATGATTATAGCCATACTCTCAAGATAGATGTGTCAGGGATGTGAGGTATTCCGATGTCTGAGTGCATAGTTATATTGTAACATTTAAATGGGGTGGGTTATAAAGTCCTTTTGACCCTGGGTGTTGATTCTGGACTCTATTACAAGGCAGCATTAGAGTCCTAAAACAAATGCATGGCATGTCTTCAACGTAAACCAGTATTTCATTCTGAAGCACCCAAATGTGGTCTACACCTACAACAAACATGATGATGATGAATCTGGAAAAAAAAAAATAGAAACCTGATAAAAAGTTCATTTTGTGTGTTCATGGTTAGTGCTAGTGGAGAACTTCTGAACTTAGGAAGAAATTATGGGATGTGAAACAACATATTCACAAATACTTCCGTTGCTGGACTAGCTGTAAATTTTTTAACCAGACTTCAGTATCGGTACTGTATGCACAACTTCCATCAGGTTACCTGTCAATAGTTGACTGGAAGACAAGTATATCATCATTTTCTGTTCGGAACAGGAGAAACACAGCAGATGCATGGAGGACCTGGATGGAGTGGATGTATGTAGGCTATGAGACCTTGGTTCTCTTTCAAATGTAGTCACTGTCCTGTCATAGCAGTTTGTAACTCTGCTGTGCCTCAGATTCTCCCCAAGCTGAGAGGCTTGTACAGCATATAGCATGGACATGCCATGGTGCATTGGGCACAGAAGCATGAGACTACTGTGAATTTCCAGCCATTTCTATAATGTAAGTAATATTAAGGGTATGCTCTTGCAGTGCTTATTTACTAAATATCCCAGTGATACCAGTGAGACACATGGATAGACAGCCCACATCCGGGCTTTTGTTGGATTAGTAGAAGTTACAAGCTGTTGAAAGGCCACCTTCTCTGTTAAGTGCATCAGGGTGTTAGAGTTAGTTTTCAAATACTATCTGCTGCATAGTATTTGAAAGGGTGGAAGAAATGTAGGTTCTGAAATTAAAGTCTCTTAAAATACAGCACAGATGTAAAACTCATTGTGAGGCATCCGTATGAGCAGACCTCATGAAAATATATTCCCCAATGGAGAAGAGGCTGAATGGAGCTAGATAAATGCTTTTTGAGAGGAATACAGAAGAAAGCCTGTGAGTGATTTTTCTGCAGTTTGCATTTCTGCAGCTCTGAACAGGATGTGTCAGACAGAAATGACTCCTGAATTTACCGCAGCCATTATAAGAATTTGACTTCCCCTTTTAGTGGCTTTCTAAAGTAAAAAAGCACAATACAAAGAGCTGTAAATGTAGCAAGCGACAACAGAAAGAATTGTGTTAAAGCCTGAAGGATCGAGTGAAAAGTAGAAAAGACCTTAATACATCACTTGGCACCATTATCCTCAGGAAATTTTCCTTAATAATCTTAAATAACCCTAAGCAAGTGAACGTTTTGGTTTCATGGCAGTTAATTTTTGTCTCTCAGTAGAGAAAAGCTGAGTTTTAAGTGTATTCTGTAGTGCTGGTCATTTAAAACTTGTTCCTTTATTTTCCCCAGCCTTTTGGAACAGTTGCTACTTAGAACTGCTGTATTTGCATGCATAGGTAACCTGTGAGTTGTATTTGCAAATTATGCCTAAAAAAACTAGAAAAACCTCAGTGGCTCAACAATGACAGGGATTTTGCACATTTGTGGTTAATAAAATCGAAGCTATTGCTGGGATTCCCATCTTTCATTGTAGTCTCCCTGCTTTAGATTTTCCATGAGCATGAACCATCCAGAGTAGTCTCCTACCACTTATTTTGTATGGCTTCTCTGGGGGTTTGTATTCAATGATACAGACACATTCAGGCATACAGCATTTGTTAGAATAGACCTATGAAACATGACAGTGAAGTCATCTTGTACAGCAGAACGTGTGTGTGACAGGTGATAGCAGAGTCTGTTTTGACAATTGGGGAATTTTCTGGTAGTCACTGATGGGCAGATTTCTGTAAGAAGTTTGTAGTTGTTTGTATTCAAAGAGAAAATGAACCTCAGGCTGAGCCTGATACACAAGCACAGGCTGCTGCTTCTTAGTGTGTATTACTTTTCTTCCTCTGAGACCAAATTTATTCTTTGACTGGAGCAGATATAATCCTTCTTTCAGTTATCAAGAGCTGCTGATCAACTACTAACAACAGCACGTCAGAGTTGAATTCTCTTGTAAATCGTGTGCGCCTTTATTCATAACCTTTGGGATGCATCTAGATGCAGCATGGGACTTAATGATTTCCCACAGACTGACTCATTTGAAGTCAATGGGAATCAGCACTCTTTTAAATCCCACAAGAAACGTACATTTTGATTCAGGAACTAGATACCCTCGTGATAAATTGGCTCTGCATTTCTCCCTTACTATAATAAAGGAAATAAGTTGCTCTGGGACTTGCTGATGGCATCAGTGGATGTTTCTTGCAGAGAGTGTACTCTGGGTGAGTAAGCAGCTGGTGCTTTCAGTGGCGAAGATAGCTTTTCAGTGACATCTTCGCAGAGAAGTTATCCACAGCTTTTGCAGTGTTTTATCTGATTTTCTTCCCCTTTACATAGTACCTGTCTGATAGAGGTATAATGCTGACTTCAGTACAGTCTTTCTGACTCACTGTGGACTGAAACCTGCAGTCTGTAAACTGTAAAGATGAAGGTTAAATATCAAGAGTTGAAAGTCCTCCAGCACCTTCCCGCGGACTTAAGTGCTTCTAACAGAAGTGTGTTCTGGAATGTGTGAGTGCCCCAGTCACTCGTCTGACCATAGCACAGAAAGCCCTGGGTGTGAGCAGGGAAGGCTTGGTGATGTACCAAGAGGGAAGGAGGGCTTATACCACTGTAGGAATTCATTTATGGTTCTGAAGTGAGGCACCTTGTGCTTGGGATAAATTTACCTAGCTATGTTGACACAATAATAAAATGTGTCATTTAATTCCACCATGGAGGCACACTCATAAAATGAAATGATCCCGCTTCCACTTCTCCACCTTCAGTATGATTTCTACAGCTACAACATGCATTTAAAAGCATGACCATACTGCTTTTTTCCCCTCTAGAAAAATATATCTAAGGGGGAAAATGCTAGATTTATGCCCTGTTTTTGTGATTTATTGCTTTTTTACTGCCTTTCAATGTGGTATCTTAAGATAAGGTTTTTCAGCCTTCCTCCAGGAACCTTATGGGTGATTCATAAGAAAAGGGAGTAACTTTAATCTGGATGTATGTGTGCTGACCACTGGTTCTGCTTCAGTTGCTGACAATAGCATGGCATGTTGGTGAGAGCCAGGTTTTTGTTTGTGCGCTGCATCATTGCAGCTCGTGCCATCAGTGGAAGTGACATGTGGCATCTGTGGAGAAGGGCAGAAGCTATTTGCCTCCTGAATGTAACCTTGTCTTCCAGATCACAGTTGGAAATGAGAAAGTTTTGCCAGGCAGTTTGTGTGAAGAACTGGGAATCCTTCCGTATCTCCTTGGGAGCGGAATTTGGTCAGTTCCAAACACCATCGCCGTTCCTGGGTGAGGAATGGCTCAGTGATGCTGTCCCCATCACTTGCACAAGAAGTGGTTGTTACCTGTGTAAATACACTGAAATCCTGTTTATTTACATTCTCTCTTTCCTTACGATCAGTTTCAGTTTTTGTTTTCTGCAGAGCCGAAGTCCACTGCTACTTCACATAATAATAAATACACTTAATATAATACTTGGAGTCCTTTAAGATGTAGTCTTTTACAAGGGTTTTCAGTGACCTCGTAAATCATGCAGACAGCTGTGCAAAAAATATTTCCTTTGCTCATGACATTAAAACTTATTTAAGGAGGTAAAATTCCCAGATTAATTCAATAGTTGTATATTGTTTACAGTTCAAGACTGAAGCCTGTGTGACTCCACCTTCCCCAACTGGGTTTTTTTTTTGTGTGTGAGTGTATGTTAATTAGGGGAGAAGTATAACTTCTTAGTTTATTTTTTTATGTTGAGACTGTGTAACTTAAAACCTTTGTAGCTCTAGTTTAATTTTGTTTGTGCTGGAGTTTTTTATTCCTTTTATGGCTTTCGGGGTCGTCACTGAATTTGGATTTAGATCCAGAGTAACAACTCTGGATATAGTGAGTGTTGCACATTGGAAAGATTGCAGGGTAAACAAGAAAAGAGTGAGACTTCCAAAATATCCTGTACAGTTACAGCATTGTTGTACAAAATAGGATTTTTAATTTATTTTTTTTAAAGGTGCTTGTAGAGAGGAGGAAAGAGAATGTTCCCGAGTGCACAGCTCTAAAGGGAGGAGGGGAGAAAAGGCATTACCCTTGTTGTGAGAGCAGGCTGATGCAGCCAGTGCTGTTATCTTTGAGGAACTGTCAGGATCTTGCAGCACTGCCTGCTTCTGGTCTGCTCTTGAGGGATTATGTTCTTTCCTACCTCTAGGACACAGTGAGTAGAGGACTGGTTTTTGCCTCTTCTACTTGCTGTCACAGACCAAGGGTACCAATGGGTACCCTGACTTACTACAGCCACAGAAAGCCATCTCTGGTGGTGAAGTCTGAAATTCGTGTGGCATTGCTGAGTCCAGGTCTGCAACTGGAGAGAAGGTACTTCCTCAACCTCTCAGCATGAGGGAGGAAGCCCTCTGGCCTGGGCTACAACTGGGGACGGGTGGTGTATCCTGGGTTCTGGACAAACCTTCTCTTAGGCTGGAGCCTATATGGGCAACACTGTCCAGGGTTGAGACTACACGATGGAGCCCAGCCCAGCTGTGCTAGCAGTTTTTTTGCTGGACCAGTCTCAGAGTGTATGACAGAACCCTGTTTGCAGATGAGTTTTCAAGTGTCTCATGGTCTAGATTTAGCTGACACTCAAAGAGCTTGTATTGAAGCTTTACTCAGATGCACTTACTTTGAAGTTCGTGGAGGTCATTAAGTGTGAAGTGATTTTAACTTCATTTAAATACCTCAACACACTTGGATGTGTTTCACAATTTTGAGGAAAATGGAGAAAGCGTTAAAAGTGTGCATTCTAAAAGTGTTCCACAAAAGAAGCACAAAAATAAGGATTCTTGCCAGTAATTCTGTTACCAGAATACATGATCTCCCTTTTCCAGCTGATGCAAGAAGGCCAAAATGCAATAAAAGTGCTAGGAAAATGGACTGATCTAAAGCAAGAGCTTCTGTAGAAAACCCTGCCAGATGGGTGTGTAACTGGAAAACTTCCAGTCCCTTTTGTTGCTTAACTGCTTACATTTTGGTCTGTTTCTGTGGTGTCCCAGAAGTGTCTCTGCTTTGAATGATCAGTGTGTTGACAACCTGATATTTTGTCTCTATTTCTTCTCTGTTTAAGTACTGTAAGAGTAGCTCCAGTGGAAAAATTTCCTTGTAGGCAGACTTCCCAAGCCTGAGTACATTTCAGTGTATCCTGTGGCTGGTTACAAACTGGCAGGTACCTGTCTTCAGTATTTAATTCAGTTCATAAGAAATTTTTTATTCCTTATTAACTTTTATTCCTTATCAACTCCCTGTGAGTTGAAGCTCTTGATTTCGAGCTACTGCCATAGTAATTTCTAGCTGTACTTTTGCAATGGAACTTTCTCAGACTTTCAACACTGAAAGACCTAGTTGAAATGGCATATTTTCAAATAATCTTTAATGCTGGCAAATAAATACGAGTAAGGTGACAGTTACTGCAATATGTATATCAGTGTCACAAAAGAGAATTATCCTCCTCCTATACTGTTGCCTCTCTCTAGCTGCAGTGCTAAATAGGGTAAGAAGATAATAAAATTCATTTTGGTATGTGCTTATTTTCAATAAGTAGGACTTCTGGAAGAGTTGAGTGTATTGTATCCCTCTGAGGTACAGTCCCGTGGCAGCTTAAGTGGGTGAAAAAACTGAACTAACACACGTCCCCCTGGTGCTGTTTTCAGTGTTCAGAGTTACGTGATGAGGTAGGTCAGGAAGATGACCCGATTGCTAACTCACCCCTTTATTTCTTTCTGGATAGCTTTCTGTTGAGTAAGTTCTCTGAGCTGAGCACGTCTTCCAGAGGACAGACCAAAAACAGGACTGCAGCAACCTGAGTTGAGATTGCCTAAAGGTGTGGTTTCACGTTATTCTTGATCCTGTCTCGTTGTGTGTTGCCTCATAGCCTTTCCTCTTCCGGTAGGGGTGGCTGAGGAATGTATTTCATGTTGTGCCAGCCGTTTGTGCTCTCAGCCTGATATTTTTCAGAAACTTTTAGTTTATGGGAAGGTTTGAAAATACCGTTTGGGTTTTGCTCTGGATTGGGATGAAAAACTTCTGGGCATCTCACCAGCTGAAAGTTCAAAGACTCTGCCACCCCAAACTTGTGACTGCATCTCTGCTTGCAAATGAGGGCATTCACGGATACTAGAGTTCAGTTGCCTGTGCTCTTAAGTTGTCACCATTTTTGTCATGCTTTTGTCCTGGGTCAACTAGTACGGTCTTGGTAGCATTCCCAATGGCCCATCTAAAGGCAGCAACCTGAGGCTAGAAGAATTTAAGATGGATGTAAGTCATTCCAGGCCACTTGATCCTCATGCAGAAGTGGTGTCTGGGGCACATTTAGTCAATCATCATGGCTTTACTGGTTTCCTACTTTAGGTGCAACAAGTGTGCTTCTTTGAAGAGTTTTGAAGCTTGCGTTGAGAGCTGAGGATGTGCAAAATTGCAGTGCCATGCCTATTCAGGGAGATGGGTTAAAGATGCTTCATCTGTGAATTCATAATTCCAGCAGTTATCTTAGCTTCAAAATTCACAGACTTTCTTGGAGCCCTTAAAGTGAATGAAGGGCAGTGGGTAGCTATTCTAAGTCTTAGGCCTCAATAGTCATCAAGCAAACAATATGCTAATATGTGCTGTCTCTTGAAAAGAAATCTTCCCAAAAAACAACCTTATAGAACTAGACTGCAAGTACAGCGTTTGTGCATCTTTTCCAGCATGGATCATCACTTCCTTTGTATCTGCACGTAACGTTCAAAAAGTCATGACTAAGATGTAAAAAATTTATTTTCCATTTTGGTACATTTGGACTTTCAGTCCAACTGTAAGGCATAACTGAGAGAGCACTTCTCAGTTCCTGTTTTGATAAAAGATGCAGTATTTTTCAGTGATTAATTTCAGCATAATATAGCTGCTCTGCATTACTGCAGTTACACTGAAAAGCCTTCAATGTGGAAAATAAAGAAGGTTGATTGTGAAAGAAACAGGTGAGGTGAAGTTTCAGGAGCTTAATTTGGATTCATGCTGTTGTAAATTTGTTCAGTGCTGGCAAAATTGATTCCTAGGTTTCAGGTATTTTTGGACAAATCTCAGTATTCCTCAAAGGAAAAGAGTGGTTACTCTGCTCAAAATGAATGTATGAGTAGGTGGTGGCTGTTGTAATTGTTTTATTTTTATTTTTTTAATGTCTCAAATGTTTCTTAATCCTAATTTTTTCTCTTTCCCCTCTTTAGAAGTTGACGAAGAGGCTGAAGCATGCGAATTCAAGTGTTAATACTGTACAAATGCAAACAGATGCGTTTCTCACCAGCTGTGTTGGTTATTTAGTTTGTGCAAAAATGAATATCTATTTTGTTGGCCTTTATTTCAAGTCTTGCATCTGTGTAGCTTTCCTATTCACGCCAGTATTTGTTGTAGGAAAAAAAGAATTCTATTTTTAGCATAAATGACTGTTCTCTTACCATTTCATCACTTCAGCTTGAATAGAGCTTGAAGCCTGTGTTGAATCTTGCTGTTAGATCTTGTATATTGAGTTATTTTAGTTAATTGGTACCAGCCTACTTGGAATACTAACTGAACTGCAGAAATTACTTCGAATGAAAACATTTTTACCATACATACAATACATAAAGAATAGAAATAGAAGATTAACTAAATCACCTGCTAAATATGCAAATGGTCATTCTTAACCATTTGGGCTCAACTAACCTATGCCAATCATCAAAATTTCTCATGGACCACTGATCTAGCCAGTTGGAATTGATTAATTCATAAGCAGCTTCTACTATCATTTCCTTGGTTCAGTTGTGGGCTAGCTAGCATGAGTTTTTTGCTGTCTGATGTGATTTGAGAAAAGTGGGTGAGGGATTAGTTTGTAGCCTGTTTTCTCAAGTTGTTTGACTGTGTTCCTATTCTTCTGGTCATTGTTCTTACTCATAAATATGATACTACGCAAGACACTTAAAATGTATTATGTCATTTGTAGCTGTGGTGGTAATTGTGTTTCAAAAAATGCTACTGGAACAGTAATATCTTTTTTTTCTAAACATGGAGTTTGACACTGTGCTAGCTTGATTCTGAGTATTTATATATGGGCATTCACCAAATTCCACACTTTAACACTCCCAAGTGTTTTATGTTGAAGTGGCTTCTACCAGCTATGATGGCAGCCATTCCCATTTGTGGGTAATACGTCTACTTGTGGATTTCTCACTTTATAGAGGGAACAAATAGCAAGCTCACTGTTTTAAGGATAATGAAATCAGAAGGATAGAGAGTAAAGAAACTTGCCTGAGATTTGACAGTAGACTATCTAGAGCTGAGGAGACAACTCAGGCTTCCTGAGTTTGTGAGGTGCTGGCTAGATAAGATGTGCTGCTGCTCTTATCATTGGTGACATAGATATGACTCATTTCTGTTAAGAAGAAAAGAACATCTATGATCCGTAACATCAAATCAGAAGAAAAGTTTTTAAAACTCTTAAACAATGGTTGGGTACTAGATTCTACTGCAGTAATTCTAAAAAAAGTTCTGTAGCAAAATAAAAACAGCTTTTGGTACTGGAATGTTACGCAAGCATGGTTTGCCTTTGGAAGTAAACTTCGAGCATTTGTGTATTCATACAGAGAGTGCCAAGCAACAGTAAGTCAAGGCTCTTCTTTTTGCTGTCAAACGGGACTGAATGAGAATGAAATCATAGCTATCGCAGGCCACCTGGAGTTGCCATTGACAAAGTCAAATGTGGACTTGCTTATCAGACATGTTTAATCTCGTTTTGCAGCAATTAGCAGCCATCATGTCAAACGTTAAGAATTTAGCTCAGATGAGTCATATCCGTTTTCTGCTGTGGGATGCAATAGTGCAGTTACTTGTGAGGCTGGGCAGGCAGTGCTGCCTTTAGTGGCAGATGGTGTAGCGGTGTGAGCAGTAGCAATTTTAGGTATATAGTATTTTGTACTGGTTTGCAATTTAATAGCTGCTTCTCAGGAAATTTAACTGTGAAAATCCAGGAGCTTAAATACTAGGTAATTTGTTATGTGCAGACATGCAGGTTTTTTTTGGTAGAGCAAGTGGTGTAAAGGTTTGTTCTCCTCAGGAATAAGGCACGCGTCTCCTCCCCTCCCTTGTACCGATAACTCTCACTCTTTCCCTGACAGGCTTGAAACATGAGGGGTAGCTATGTGATCTGTGGATCTGTACTCCCATCAGCTAAAGCAGAGTCGTAGCTTAAATTCTGAAATTAGTTTCAAGCTTGATCTATGGTAAAATGGAGATGAATTTAAGTTGAATAAAGTAGCCTGGATGATTCTGTGTCTGAACTTAAAGATGTTCTGGTTCTAATACAGCTGCTGTGCCACCAGTTCCAAACATCCATTGATTGTGCACCGTGTGACTAAATTAAGAAGCTGGATCAGAGTCACAACTTGCAGGAAAAACTAGTATACTTCAGCTTTCAGTATGTCTTCTAAACTAAATTGTTTTGTAAACCTAATGTTCTCAAAAGTTCAGGTTTTCTGGTTCTTCCTAGATGACGAAACACTAATTTTATCCAAAACTTTTGTAATTATTGTCCTCAGGAACTAATGAGAGATGAGGTTTACAAAGGACAGCCATTCCAGCATTTCTTGTAGCTACCAATGATACTTGCACCATAAAAAAACTTGTACATCTGCCGCTGCACACAAGGCTGCAGCTTTGCCTCTCTCTGCTGGAGATAAATTTCTTGTCCTTGTTAACTTCTAACAAGGTCCTTTAAATTTTTGAAAGGATTCAAGGCTTTTGAGTCACAAGGCAAGATTACTTGTCCATACTGTGGAGCGCTTTGCAAAGCAAGACATTGATTCCAGTGAACTGTTGTGATAGAGACATGTAATAGTGCCATGTGCCATGTGAGTGATGTGCCAGGTTCTGGTGGAGGGTTCGCTGGTTGTTTTTTTTTTTAATTTCTGAATACTCCAAACTATAGTCTTATCTTTAAATCTGAGAGTTTATTTTCTGTGTGAAGTAGATCCTTTTATGCAGTGTTTTTGGAGACCCTCAGGGGATCTTTCAAATTAAGTTGAATCAGGTGTGCGGTGCTTACTCTGCACTTTCCCTGTGTTAACTGAAGTAAATTGATTTGTGTGGCTGAGCACTGCAGGTGATACAGAGGATTCAGATTTTTCCCTGCTAAATTGCAAGGAAGGCTACATGCAAAATTCGTGCTCGTGACTTAACAGATAGATACAATCTGACCAAACCCTGTGTGGATTGTACTATGAGCTTTCAGATTATGTTTGACTTGTGAAGCCTTAGTACTAGTGTTGAGTGGAAAAAGCAACTTAAGTGTAATCCTGTAGCTTGCTTTTGTTGATGAAAGCAAGTGCTGGTGTCTTCTCCTTTTTTTTTTCTTTTTCTCTTTTCTTTTTAAAAGGAAGAGCTGGAAATGGATAATGTATATGAGGTATGGGAGCACAGGCTGGTATATCTTTCTGGTTTTCAAGCATTTCTTTGAAATGGGACATAAATAGGCTTTGTAAGATGCAGCTGAGTAGGAAAAATTAGAAATCATCTTTTGAATTTAAACAATGAATATTTAGGATATTGCCTCTAGACAATAAATCATAATAAATTCATATGTTAGAGATGGTGAATTTGTTGTGGTGCCTGTAGAGAAAGGACATGCTTTGCTACCTGGAAACCTGTGAGCAGTGAAAGAATTGATAAAACCAGTGTTTATATGGGTTTATTTTGAGAAATATTCATCAGTGTGGTAACTAGACTGATTTTAAAAGCAAATGAATAGACAGAGACACAAAAGGACTAAATGCTGCTAGTCATGCTTATTTTCTAATCTATTAGGATGTCTAACAGAGGTTAGAGCTATTGTGAATAAATTACTGTAAACCTCATGGGAGTAATAAAAAAACATGTCAGAAGTTACTGAGACAGAAACAGAGGAAAAATTAGAAAAGTTGCTTGCTGTATAAACCTGTAATGTGTCATATCTTTATTTTTTCATGCATCTCTTCTCACCTTGTTTCAACAATTAAATTTGTAACTTGACGGAAGACAGACAAGGGAAAAAAGGATTATCAGAAGCATTCATGGAACTGTTTCCATGCAGATGGAGACTGAATCGATACAGTCTCTTCAGAAGGAAAAGGGAAAGGTGACATAATTTAAAACCAGGAATGGGAAGGAACTGATGATTAAGGAACAATTACTCATTTTTAATTTTGGCCTTCTGGCTCTTATTTGCAAATAAGTTTAGAGGAAGCTAAAGGAAGCACTTTTCCATACAAGGATAGTTAAATAGTCTTCAAAAGGACTAAAATTCATGAGGGATAGGTTTGCTGATACCTATTATTTCATGTGTCCACCATGCATAACTCAGGAGCGCTTCAAGGTGTTGAATTTCCAGAAGCTTTAAGGATGTATCAGGTGGCTCTGCAGTTGCTCTGTTTCTTTTCCCCTAACAACTGCTGTTTGCAGTGGTAGAGATAAGATACTGGACTAAATGGACTTTTTGATCTGACTTAATGCTGTTACCCTTAAGAGCAAACTGACACAGTTCATTGACAGATGATGTAAATTCTCTAACTAATTTGCTAAACAAAATGAAATAGTAAATATTTTCCAGGAGTAGATGCAAATGATGATGATGAACAAGACTGACCTATTTAATGTCAAGGGGAGGGCAGGTCATCAGCTAATATAACCTGATTCACAGAAGCACACTGGTTTACACTGGGTGAGAGCCTGGCATCAGTCTGGCATCTGAAATAGCAGGAAGACTGTCCATAAGTGTAGTGCCAGATTGGCTTTGGGATGTGTTTTCTATGCCCTGTTGTGTGACCACCTGGATGGCCTCCTTAGCTTCATCATGGTGGAGTTCTGGGAGCTCTCCTGTCAGGATGCTTTTCTCTGGCAGTATCTCTGCATCTTTAATTTGTGGGTCACCTTCAAAGTGAAGTCAGGGAATGCAGTGTCATGGGGTTTTGAAGCATGAATTCCAGCAATCTGGAATTGAAACTTATAGAGCAGAATCAGGAGGAGCGGGACTATGACGAGTGTATCCAAGAGGACCTCCCTAGTATGTGCTGAGACCTTGTAAGTACTTGAAGTGACCCAGGTTCTGGTGAAATGAAGCTCATCTTAGCTTCATATCCTCTTGGTGACTAGGCTCTGTAATGGGGGGGATATTCCTAGGGATGCTTTAGCACACATTTTTCACAGTCCATTTTTTTGACAGCTATGATTTTTTCTCTTTGCACTTAAAGTGTGCCTGTAGATATGTTGGAGGTGGATAAAAGCGATGAAAAAGAATTTTCGTTGATGTAGCTGTTGTTAGTAAAGGGTACATACTAGTCATGGCTCTTTGAATGGCAATAAATGTCTGGATGTTTTGCCTAGGAGGATTTTCTGCCGATGGGAAGGGGGTTGTTTGTTTTTAAAAGTTTATTATCAGTAACTTAATGCCTTTGCCCTTCAGTAACTACCTTTGAATTAAGTGGAAGACAGTTTGGTTAATATGGAGTACTCCTGAAGACAACATCCTTCATTACACCTCCTACGGTGTTAACTGTCCTGTAACACAGACACATGTAGAAGGTGCCTCTAGGAACTTCTTTTGTTTGGGATGTGCATATGTGGGTATTATGCAACCTCTAATTTGTGCAAAACCAGTGAAAGTACATCAGAAACATCTAGAACATGCGGGAGTAAAAGGAGTCATTTCCATGGGACATCTTGTTTTACTCGTGCCATTTGCTTTCTGTGCTGAAACAAGTTACAGTGCATTTCAGCATGGTCTGAGGAAATTTTCCATTCTGTCTTTTCATTTCACAGGAATTTGAAGTGGGGGATTCTCTACCTGTTCTCACCTGTTGTCCAATCCAGATAAGAGCATTTTCTTATAAAGAGTAAATAAAATGAGGTCTCAGGCTGCTGGAGGTGCTTTGTCTGCTTCTTTATTGTAAATATTAATGTCTATGTTTCACGAAAGCTCCCCTGATCATCAAAATGTAGTAAACCAGACCTGTGTACATAGTCTGTTTGGAATACCTGCAGTATAAATATTGGTCAAAAAAGCATTCCTATTTTATTTGATTTAAGCATCATTAAATTGTTGTGAATGCAGTATAAACATGAAGAAAACTGACAAAGTATGTGTCCTAATCACATGAAGTCAGAAGCAGCAGTGCAGTGTGGCTTTTACTAAATGAGAATAGCGTGGCTTGCAAATGCAAAAGTAGCAATGAAAATCAGAGGAGGATGTAGGGTTGGCAAGGAGTCCATGGAGTTGTTAATCCACCTTGAACTCCAGGGATGGATCAGTTATTGATGCCCCCACCCCACCATGAGGAATCTAATCTGTTATTGGAAATTTCCAGTAGCAGGGAGAACTCAACCTCCCATAAACCCTGTGTGGACACAGCTGCCTTTAAAGATAGATTATTTTTTCCTAAAATCTATTTTACATGTTCTTTACTTTGGAAACAGATGTATTCTAAAAAAAAAAAAAAAAGCTACAGTGTTATTCCGTGTTTTAGTTTAAAGTAGATTTTTATGTTGTCCTATTGTTCTTTTAATTTTCACAAATACAGAGAAATGTAATTCTTCTTCTGCATGGCAGCAATGTTTTATGCAGTGAGGAGTTATCATATGATATGTCCAGCAATATATTTTTTTTTCTCATAGATGAAACAACTCTAGCACTTTCAGACACATTAATCATGTGTCTTTAAGTCTCTTCTCACTCTTGTGTTTTGTTCCGTTCTTCTGGATATTTTGCCAGTTCAACTTTCTTCCTTCAATTAGGTCCCAGATTATGCACAGTATTTCTTGTGGTTTTCATATGAAACTCCCCTTCACACAGTACAGGATGTGTAGTTTTTTTGCAGTAGCCTGCAGAGCTGGCTTATTCATTCTGTGACTACTAGTACGAGCAATATATGTATTTATATTTTTTCTTCTTTGCTGTTTGCTGTCTAGATGGTTTTACATTTTATTTCAGCACTCCTAAATACTCACATTTGCTAAGTATCATGAGTCTCTTCAGTCCTTCAAGGTGCTTCTCAAATGGGTGCCATAGACAAACTAGCCATATTGTGATACGAGTCAGGAACGCAGGTACGATTTTGCACAGTTCCCTGTGATATTGCACTGCAGTTTGACAGTGAATCATGAGTAAATACTCTTATCCTAGAAGGAAAAGTTGTGTGTTTTTCACAAAACTTGGAGTTTATATTAAAAAGTGAAGAGCAAACTTCAAAAACTAGGAGTGAGCAGTTTAAATTCCAGAGTCCTGGATCCAGCCTTAAGTTTAAGCAACACAGCATATCGCCAACTTAATAGTCAGGGCAGGTTTAGATTGGTTATTAGGAAAACTTTCTTCACTGAAAGGATTGTAAAGCATTGGAACAGGCTGCCCAGGGAAGTCCGGGAGTTGCCATCCCTAGAGGTATTTAAATAGGTAGATGTGGCGCTGAGGGACATGATTTAGTGGTGACATGTCAATGCTGGATTAATGGTTGGACTTGATGATTTTAAAGGTCTCTTCCAACCAGAACAATTCTATGATTTTATTATCAGACACTTTAGATGAGACATATCAATTTTTTAAACAGAATATGAATTGTGATGATTACTTTGCAGCAGAGCTACTAAGAATTGTGCTTCTTTCTGGATCAAGCCTAATGAAGAAAGATTTGCACACTTTTTAAGAGATGATGGTGATTTCTATCAGAAAACTTGGCATGTGAGACTTATAAGCCCTTGGGCATTTAGTTTTCTCAGTTTTCCTGGGAAAATATTGGACACAGAAGGGAAAATACTTGACACAGAAGTGAAAATGCTACAATGTTGAAATTTTTGTGGAGAGGGTTGTGAGAACTAGGGATGGTAGATGTATTTTGTACTTTTTGTTATGATGAGACTCAGGGCCCTTTGTAAGTCTCAAATCTTGTACTATTTATAAGAGGAATTTTTTTCATAGGATAGAAATATTTTCTTGACTAAGTGAAGGCATTTAACAAATGTGTTTGTTTACATGTCTTAGATGCTTCCAAATTTTCAGAAGCCTTGGAAGATCCCCATTTTGTACAGACAGTCCAGCTGCTGTTCATCATATTCTTGCAATACTGTGTGCTTATTTTTCAGTCTGTGCTCACTGCTCATGAATCTTCCATGTTTACACCATTTTTGGTATCACTGAATTGGGAAATATTAACTCCCATGACTTGAAAATAATATAATAAGAAATAGTTCTACATCTTTGGATTATAAATGCTTCTGGGTTTTTTTTCTGCAGCTTAATGGACATGGCTCTGGTCTACAAGAGGAGTCTACACACACTGCCTCACTCTGTCTTAGCCTTTTAGTTTTTCTTGGTGCAGATCATATTTCTACTAAAACCTGTGTAAAACTAAGCAAGTATCTTAAGAAGAAATTGAAAGAATTAACTAAATAGAGGAACAGCTTTTAGACAACATGAAGACATCTGAAGAATAGTTGCTTCCAGAAAATGCATGCTAGTCATTAAAAGAAATTTTAAAGTAACCCACAGAAGGTGGTATTGCCAAGAGAATGAAGGAATGGAATGATGCCCTTTGGAAGGATAACTTTGGTCCAGATGAGAAAACAAGTTAAAAAAACCTCATGAATTTTGACAAAATAAATGTAAACCTTAGTAAGACAGTTTCCAAAAGACTTTGAGAAATATTTGCTGAAGATAGACTACTAAAAAAGCATCCTCGAATGCTTCACCAACAGGGAGCTAAGTAAGGATCCTGTGCAGTCAGGATAGAAAAGGAGGATTTGAAAAAAATTGAGCTTTCCTGTTATGATCCTAAGAAGACTTTCTATAAAGGGATAAGGCTGAGGACCTACCTCATACTTGCCAGGAGAAGGGATTTTAAAATAAGATGATAAAATGAACAGTAACATCTCAAAGGAACTATGTGATGATGACTCAAGTTCTCAAGGAGCTCCAACTGAAACAAGCTGAGCTATTAATTATGGTGCATGACTTCCAACTTTAGTTGATGTTGGCAGCACAGGAAAGGGAGATGATAATGAAATACCAAGAGCACAAATGGGCTGAAAATATAAATAAAGGATACATTGCATAGACATGTGGATAAAATCTGGCAGTAGGAGATGACATTTTTACTCCCTCCAGATGAATGGGTTATTAAAGGAATGGAACAGAAGATCAGTTTTGCAGTGAAGCAAGATTGCCAGTAGAAAAATACACTGGTGAAAGGATTGCTCTGTACTTTCTTTTTGAACAGGGCATGATCTTTTTGATCATGGCTGATATGGAAAATTCCTGCTGGTGAACAGCATGATGGCAGTGTTTGCTAATGTGCAGGCTAGTTGAAACCATAAAGAATTGTCTGTAAAGAATTGCAGAAAGTCTCACAGTACCAGGCAAAGGGGCAGGTAAAGGACAGGTGGAGTTCAGTGATAATGAACGCAAAGTAACAGACATGAAGAAAAGCAGCTCTAATTATTCACACAGTATTAAGCGCTAAATTAATTGTTGCTATTCAGCTTTCTAGGTAGTTTTCTGAAAATTTCTTTTCATCGCTGATAAGAAAGATCAGTCTTCATTTGCCCCATTCCTACATCTCTGCAACATTGTCTGCTGGCTTCTGGCAGAAAGGAGATGTTGATCTAAACAGAGCTTTGATCTGGTCCCTTTAGCTGCTGTGATGAAACTCAGAGTTGTTTTTTGAAGCTTGGAGGTGGATCTGCCTAGACATTCTTGTCACAGTGAGCTGCTCAAAGAAGCCAAATATATAACTGTGTTATAAATGAAAATACTCAGATTTTGTTAGAATAAAAATTAGAATACTTCTTAGGTGGAGAAAATCTCATGTCACTAAGGCAGAAATAAACAGAAGAGAACAAACAGAAATAAAAAGAACTTTTGATCAACTTTCCTTCTGCCCATTTTGTTATTGAGGTGGATTGTTGTTTCGTGCCTTGGTTTTAATAAATGCATCTTTGGAACTGTAGCCAGCTCTCTACAGCTCCTTTAGACTTCAGGAAATCTTTCCATCTCCTCTGAGGCCTAGCTATTTGCTTTTTGTGGGACTCTCCTTTCTTCTCTGAGCTCTTCTGTTGACACACCTGGGGTCCCACAAGTACTTTCTTCTTGAAGTAGTCTCAGTCACTTCTCCAGAGAATTAATAATTACTGCATCTCATGTCTTAAAGGCACACAACTTGAAAACATAAATCAACATAATCACACAGATACCATCGCATCTCTTATTTATTTATTCATGGCTAGAATCTTGCCCAGAGCAAAGGAGTGCTTGATCTTCACTGAAAAATATTTGCAGTGATATAGAGCCTTGGGATGAAACTTCTAAATGTAGAAGTACTGAGTTTCTCCAGCTTGCCATGTTTTCCTTTGCTTTTTCTGCTGTTGCATTTGTAGATCATTTAAAAGCAGATTAACATTTGGTACAGGTCCTAACACTTGCTAGCCCTGCAATGCGCTCAAGCCTTCAGCTGAGCCTTGTTAGTTACCTCTTTGAGCTCCAAGTGGTTTTTCTGATGCAATGTTTGGAGTTGAAACATTTAGTATTTGGTGTTCTTGGCACTAGGGAGACTGTTTCACTAGGATTGATACAGATGCAGTGAGCATGAACGTATGAGGATATTTTTAAATGGGTCTTTGTTTGCTTGTCATCTTTTATTCTTGCCTAATCTTGAGTTCCTCCCACATGCATCAAGGAGAGAGTGGGCTTTTTTCAATTGTTAGGGGTTGGAATCATGTGATAACATCACAGTCCTTTGTCTTGGGCCAAGACACAATCTTATCTTTTTCTTTTCTTTAGCAGAAAACCTTTCTATATTCTTCCAGTTTTCTTCAGATCATTAATACAGTTGTTTAGATTTTTGCCATGTAGTTTGCTTGTGTTAATTCCTACACACTCCCCTTTCATTTTTTGTCATCTACATTCTACACACACACACACACACCCACCCCTTCCTTTTCTAACATCTGTATGAACTTTCTTCATGTTAGGAATTAGTTACCAGCTTCTACTGTTTTATTTTCGTAGGTACCATCTGCTTTGCTCCCATCAGCCTTGGATTACAGAAGCAAGAGCTTTTTTTCTCTTCATATCCTTGAAACATAGCACAGTCAACAAGGCCAGGGCTTCCACTTGGAGGCTTTCAGTCTAGAATACTGTTGTAGGAAAAAAAAATTTAAAATATTTTTTTTTAATGTCCTTCTTGTCTGGATGGTTCTGCTTGGTGAAGTCTTGCACTCACTTTTATGAGAATGATCTGAGGCAATTAGCTACAAAAGTTGGCAGGAATTGATTTGCGCCGTTTTTTCTAAGAAACATCTCCATGTACTGTGGGAGCAAGTGCAAGTTTTGCAATGCTCCTACATGACAACAGAGCAACAACTACCAATCAGTTAAACATTTGGGGAGGTGCTCCAGAACATCTTGATTTGAGTTATGAACTTTCTTGTGATTTCTGTTTTAAATGTAGACAAAGGCAACTTATATTTGCTGTTGTGCTATACTGTCATCCTTTAGCTTAAGTAGTTCTTCTTTCTTACCTTTTCTGTCAAGAAAACAGCTACTATCAATGTTTCTAAGAGAGGAAAGTTTACTTTTTAAGTTCATATTTTTAAAATTAATTTATTATTTATTTAAGCTAGTTTATTTTTACTATTGAGCAGATTCCCAGAGATCTAAATTGAATCACGTATAATGTCTGTCAGTATGGTTATAGATGCTTAATTTGTATCTGTTATGAGGTGGATTGGGGTGTGTATGTGTGTTTTGCTAATTTATTTATTTTTGTATTCTGTCTCAAGGAACTCTTCCTCCTGCGATGATATTATATCCTGAACAAGCGGGTGTTGCATCCATGTCTTTATGGACAATACAATTTCTTTACCCCCTGGAACAGTACGTGACTCTCAGTCTCAAGCAGAAGTTGGGAGGTATTCAGTCGCATCCCTGGAGATATTGTGGTGTCTGGTGCTTTCTTTGTATAGAACCTAGTGATTTGTGGGTGGAAAGTGAGATCACCTAACTGATCTGGGAGGCAATTGAACTTGTGCACTCACTCCACCTCACCAAGCCAACAGATAGGCTTACTCACTTATCTCATTGGATATTAACCATGCTAGATCTAATACAAACACGTGGGGGAGGGTCAGGACCACCCCTAACAGTCGCAGCTAGCTATTTGAAGAGTTTATCTGAAGTGAAATCATACCTTTTGCTTGTGAGACTAGATGCAGAAGTTTGCCTCAAAATTCACAAGAAATACAGCACAGTTCAGCTATTCAGGGAGCAGTGGGCTTAACACCAGTGTCAGGACAACATGGTACTGTTGTATTTAAAGGTAACTTTTTGCCTTTTGAGAAGTATTAGGTGCACTATTTCTATCTCTACTTTGTGCTATGTGACATCCAGAAAGGGACATACATCCTACTGCTGGGCTTCTGTCTCTGTCTTAGTGCCCTTGAGCATACTTTGCACATCAATTGGAGCTTCTATAAATACTGTGCTTCTCCTCTAATATGTGGCATACTTAACTTGAGTGTATGGTCATTATCTGTTTTTTCTTCCCCATATCCAAGCCTCAGGCACCTTTTGTAAAATTCTTTTTCTGGTTAGCCTCTCCCAACAGACTGGCTAGGCTGGATGGGTTTCCTGGGAGGTCAGCCATTCTCCTGTGTTGAGGTGTTCACACCCCAGTGGCTCCCATCAATTGTTTCCGGCCCTGGGAGATGTATGAGATGCTCTTGACAGGAAATGCCTGATTCCAGTGCTGCTGACAAGTCAGTCACACTGTGGTTTGCATGGTTGAACCAGAAATACTAAGCTGTACTGACATGGTGCTGGGATTTCCAAAGCAGGTTTCCTACCTCATGCAGGCAGTCTCTGGGTAAAGAGGAAGATGTCTGTGCCAAGCGTATGTAGAGAATCATGAAGAAGCTGAAGGAGATAAGGATGTTGTTTGCTTGTTTCTGCAAGCTTACCCAATAGCAAATGTCATCATAGCTTGTCAAAACCCTGTTCTAATGCTGCTACTGCAGCATGAAAAACACATGTACAAACTTGCACCAAAGTACTAATATGAATTATTATTCACTGAATAAATTTTGTTTCAATTATTATGCACTGAATTATTATACACTGCTGCAAGCCCTTTTCATCATATATCTCTGTCAGAGGAGTATCTTACTGTGTCTTTTAACCCCCCGTGGAAGAGAATCCTAAATATTGGTTTGTCTCACAAGTTGCAGTTACCAGCTTTGCTTTTGCCCTGATTAATAGTGAGACAATGAATGTAAGGCAATGGCCATGTGTTTAATAGCAATTAATCAGAAGATAGTAGCAAACATAAACATTCATTAGTTTTATAGCTCCTCTGTTTGTATTCATTATTTTTCCTGGCAGCACCATAAGCAGGTAGTATCAAAAAGTAGGGTGTTACATGTATGATACCTCACTCAGAGCATTTGTTTAAACATTCTTCTTTGCCCTGTTATATTTTAAACAATGAGTAAGAGATGACCTTTGATCACTGTGTTTCATTTATTGCTTTCTTGGAGACTAAAGGCATTGCTAATAGCCAGGAGCAAAGGGGCTTTATGTCAGCTAATGGACACTTACCCTTTTTGACCATATTATCTGGTGTAATCTTCAGTATTTACCATTTCTTAAGAAAGGTTAATTGGTGGAGATTTTATATGTGAAGTTCTCAGTCTTTGCACAGATAGCTTAAGAAGAGCTAAATGGATTTATGCTACAGGTAAGAATTGTTGGTAACACAGTTGTAATATATACCAAGTTTCAGTGTCCTTTTCCTGTGCTTCTCATGCAAGAAAGGTCAAGTCCACTGCCTCCAATTCCATCACATCAGTCTGGTTTTCCAGAGTAGTAAGAGGCTGATTCCCAGTGCAGTGGTATTTTGCTCTCTTGAATGTGTGATGGTGTGTTTGAAGCTATTGTTGGTATAGATGTTAGCCTCAAAACATAGAGTGTGACAGCTCTGTGGTTGTTAATGTGTCTGCAGCTCAGTGTGTAGGTAGGCAGCTTCATTATGAGCATTTTATTTGCTGTCAGCAGGCAGGTAGAGCTCAGGGTGTTTTAGGAAATGGACACCAAGAGCTTATGGAATTGCTGGCTGCTGCATTTGTAATGTTTCTGTTACCTAGGCCAGAGCTAAGCTCTAGTCCCATGCTTATAATATGCTTTGGTCACATCTGTGTAGGCATGCCAGTTTTTTAAGGAGATGGAGAGAAGGTTATGGCTAGATTTACTTTATGGTTCATAAACAAGCAAAACACAGTAATTTACTGTGAGATTTGTTGTGACTTTCTTGCTGCGATGTCAAAGATGACTAGCAAAGGCAAAGACCGTACCATCCCTGTTTTCTTTAAATAGTGTCAGTGATTTGTAACCAGGTCCACTTTCATGAGGTAGAGAAAACAAAATTTAATGTTGTGCCCAAGACCAAAGTAAGGGACAGAATTTATTCTTTCCTGCAACTTGTGGAGTTGCAAGAATCACAGTTCTTTCACTTCCTGTCTCTTGCTCCCATTTTGCATGGTGTGTTTCCATGTCCACACTGCTTATTAGTCTGCTGGAGCCTGAAGAGACTTTCTTTGCTGCAAGATAGAAGATGTGAAAGAGCATTTGGAGTGAATTGTCATTCCCTGGTCTTCAGAGTGCTTCATTCTGAGGGCTTAGGTGTTGAGAGGGCTCTACTCTGATACCTGTACTTGGTCAATTATTGTTTTACTTGCCTTGAAACTGAAACTGCAAATACTTTGATAAGTGATTTTTATTCCAGTATAATTGTAGACATAATTCTTCCACCATTAGTGAAATACCATTTCACCATTTGGGGAATTGTATTCTCCAGTGAATGGAAAATGTATCTTTCATTGCAGCATACTGTTAGATTAATTTCATCTGAGGGATCTGAGAGCCTGATAAATGGGATTCTGGCAGTTTGTGTTGATGACCAAACAGCTCTTTTGAGCTTAGCTAAATCATCACTTTTCTAACTAGTGAGAGGTTTGATGTATATTTAACTTAAATTTGTCTTGAAAACCGTCAGTCTTGCTCAGCTTTGCTAAACTTAGAATCATAGAATCGTTTAGGTTAGAAAAGACCCTTTAAGTTCATTGAGTCCAACAATTAACCCAGCACTGCCAAGTCCACTGCTAATCCATGGCCCTAAGCATCGCATCTACATGTCTTTTAAATACTTCCAGGCATGGTGACTCCAGCACTTCACTGGGCAGCCTGTTCCAGTGCTTTACAACCCTTTTGGTGAAGAAATTCTTCCTACTATCCAAACTAAGCCTCCTCTGGGAGAAGGCCAAACAACCCTCATTCTCAACTTCCAATCATACTTTGCAGCTGCATATCTGATTTCTGAACTTCTGACCAGTGCTCCATACACTGATCCTTCCTTTGGTCAGAGGATTTTCTCTTCTGATGTTGTGAAAGAACGAAGGGGGCTAACCTGGACTTAGATATCTGATCTCTTTGTCTTGAATGAGAACTTCATCTTACAATACATATCTGTTAGAATGAGAAGGGTGACTTCACAGAAGTTGGATCTGACCTAAGGAAGTTACTAGTTTATCAAATGAAATTATCCAGAAAATCTGAGTTTCACAGAAGTCTTAATATGTAAAGGAAAGAGATTGCCTTTAGTTACATAAGAAATACAAATATTACAACAGCATTTATACCAGTATCTGTGTAATTTTTCTTACAAATATTTCCTTATTCTTGTGGTCATTCTCTATATTTAAGTAACTAGGGGCTTTTGTTTATTTTTTTTTACAATTATTATTGCTATGATAGGGATAGGACAGGACCCAAGAATGCTTCTTACAGTGTGGCCCTGAGTCAGACTGTGTTAAATAGATTTGGTTAGCTGATATTGACAGTATTATATATGTACACACACATATATAACTTTTTTTAAGAGTTATTCTTTCCTTCTTCATTGTTCCTGGGAATAGCATTCCTGGGAACTTGCCATTTTAATGTAGAAGTTCTCAAGTATCTTCTGTATTCTAACTTTGATCAAACTGTACCACTTTATTTTTCTTTTTTAAGTTCTGTTTCTCTTTTAATTTTAGTTTTGCAACTCTAGTGAGAACAAGTTATCTTGCAAGATTTGAGAGCAATGTCATGGCAAGTTGCGCAATTTTTTTCTCCTACCCAGTGTAACAGAAATGTACCATAGACCTACAGTTGCTCAAGATTAGAACTGTATATGAATAAAAGTAGTTGAAAATAGAGCTTGTATTATGGCAGCTTCCTAAAGAAAATAAACAAATGGGCCCTAATCTCACCCAAACAAAACATAGTAGCAATACTCTCATTCTTGTTTGGCTTTTGTGATGTCTGTTTTCTATAAAAAGTCAGTGTATGTATCATCTTGGCAATGCAATGCCTTTTTTACTTCAATAAAATGTATTTGATGGAATCCACTCTGCAAATATTTATGTGAAATTGGACAGAAGGAGATTCTTAGAACACAAATTGTGAAACTTAGAAGCCATAATTTAATATTAGATTTCCGAGGGAGGAAAAAGGTCCCTTTTATATGCCATGTTAATCTCCTCTCTTTTAATCTTATCTTCTCGTAGAGCCTAAGATTGTATAGGCAAATGTTGTCTGTTCATCTTCCTGTGTGTATCTATTCTTTTTTTCAACTTTTTAATAATTTTGAAGTCTGTAGGCCAGTCACAGTAAAGTATTACTTGAATACGTGTCTTAAAAGATGTTACTTTTCAGCAAGTTATAGAGATGCCCTTACTGCCTTTCACACAAACCTTTTGCAGTAGAAATATACTGCCTGTTATAATAGAAGCCTTGACTATTTCTGCTGACACTTTGTAAATGCCTCTTGTTTTTCTTTGGTGTGAATCTGGGCAAGTGAAACATGCGTTTTAAGAGAAATTGTGGGCTACATTCCCTGTTCCGTAAACATTTGTGCACATGCTTAATTTTGTTCATGAACGGAATTCTCACAATGAAGTTCTAACTTTCATGGTGGTTTCTATGGCTTTGCATATTCACACTCTCTTCTGCTGTACCTTGTCCTCTCTCTCTCTCATCTTTCTGTATGAATCAGAATAGATCTGAATGGTAGTTTATATTGGAACTTTACTTTTGTCTTTCTTTCCATTTACAGCTATTTTCTTCCAAAGTTCTAATACAGAAACTATGCAATATGTTCTGCAGTGATGTAAATATATTGCATTAATTTTTATTGCAACTTCCACAGAGGGCGAAAACAAACATCCAATGTAATTTTTGCCTTGTTTTCCACAGGATCATCAATCATCATGTGTAGATTAACCAGATTTTATTCTCCAAATGAACTTTCTGCCTTTTCTTTATCAGTGATGTTTTCACCTGAGCAAATAAATGTCTAATTTAAAGAAAAAAAAAAAAAATGGGTGAGGAAGGAAGAACGAAAGATAAGAGAAAAAATGAAACCACATCCTGCTGACTATATTCAAAATTCAGACATAACAGCTAAAATGGGGAAACCCCTCTAGATCTCTGTTTCCTACTTAAAATTGGGTCTTCTTACCAAAGCAAATTGTGTGAAGAGACAGGGTGTAGAATTACTTGGCTGTCAGAAAAGTGTAGCATTGGCAATTTTTCATTTCTTTCTGCAGATATTGCTGTTGTAGAGATGAGTGATGCCTTCCGTCAGCCTTCTCTGTTCTACCACCTGGGAGTCCGGGAGAGCTTCAGCATGGCTAACAACATTATCCTCTACTGTGATACAAATGTGGAGTCTCTGCAGTCACTGAAGGTAGGTTTGAATGGAAAAACAAGGTGTGTTGGGGGGAAGTCACAGCTGGTCCAGCTCCTAAGTGTGGAAGTACAGTTGCCACTTGTGTTTCACAAAAGAATAGCAAAATTATTCTGAGGCCTCCAAAACATGGTCACAGTGAAATACTGAAAAACTCAGTTTAGTTTTCCCAAGGGAAAGATTTAGATGACTTTATTGCCATCTATTTAATACCTAGGTGTTAAATGGCTGTTTGTGGAAATGGAATTTTAACACATTTCAGATGAAAAATTAATGAGTTTATATTATTAATGGTTAAAATACATGGTTTTGTCATTCAAGGGAATTACTGGTGTTTGGGGTAAATTGTTAAAGTAATAGCAATTGGATAAGAATGGTAGTGTGTAGGGGACAGCAAAATAATCCATAAATTTTAGCTCGTGTGTAATGTAGCAGTTTTCTGGCCAAACCTGATGGGGCCCCAGATGGCCTCTGGTGTATCTTGCTGATTTATGGCTGTTTACATCAGGTACCTGCAGAATTACTATGCTAGAGATTACCAGCAGCATAGCAGAGTTAGTAAAAACAAAACTTGTGCCTGGTCCTCAGGGCCACAGTTCACAGTATGGTAGGTTGGTTTAAAGCAAGATGGTGGTTTAAGATAATCTGTAAATTGTGTCAGCCAAGGAGTTGGCAAGTGCTTCCTCCTGCTAGTTCTGCTAAAGGTTTAGCAACTTGCATGGGGCTGGGAGAGGGCAGATGATTTGGATGGCAGCCTTTTCAATTACTTCCCTTCCCCCAGATTCGCTGGCTCTGATCAGGAGGTGTTTTATGCCACTGCACTTCCATTCTAGTCATTGCTGAAAAGAAGCATTTTAGTAAGCAGCTTGGTGAGTCAGACTGCAGCCTGGGCACTGCAGCCTCATGAAGGGTTTGCTCCCACTGCTTCTGGCTAGTGCAGGATACTTGTTTTTGATTCTGCCATGTTATTTGCAGCTTGGCCCTCTGTTGGGAGGGACTATTGATTAAATCAGTTTCTTCCTCCTGCTTTTCCCTCCAAATTTTCTTGGCCAGCTGGGCTGGTTGCTATCCAATTATCTTACTTTTTGCAACACAAAGAGCATAACCCTAAAAATAAAACTGCTAATGAAAAAAAAATCTGTCTGTGGTTTGAATTCAATTATGCAAGTACAATGATCTACAGTATAAACAGAGTGGAGTTTCATTGTACTGGGTAAGCAGCCAAATACCCAACTCCCACTGAAAGTCACTTGGAGTGAGACACCAGGCTTCCTTGGCCACTTGGGAGAGCTTTATACTAGTTTAGGAGCTGGAGTTTGCAAATGGGTCATGTGTAGGGTTCCTATTGACATCAGTGGAAGCCCAAATCTGCATGGGGAGACTCGGATGTCCCTTTTGCCACCAGTGCAGTGTCCACTGAAAGACTCCCTTGAGTTTTCTTCAGCTCAGACCTGGGCCCATATTTCCGCCTTTGATAGATTGCAGGGAAAAATCTTCAGAGAGCAAGACCCTTTCTGTATTATTTAGTGACTGCCTGAAAAAGGTAATTGTGTGCATGCCTGGGAGTCTTCTGAGGCAATCTTTGTTCCTGCATTTGTTACAGCCCCCATATAAGAGTAGAAGCAATGTGGGAATGTGTGTGCCGTTTTATTTTGTATAGAAGGTGATAGAAAAATTATGATGGAAATGCCAGAAATACAAAACTATAGTATATGATTTAACTGGGGTACAAAGCAATGTAGGTAAACTTTTGCTGGTGGAATATTCCTCTATATGAACATTCAGATCAGGGTGGATGGAGCTCTGAACAACATGATCTAGTGAAAGATGTCCCTGTTTATGTCAGGGGCTTCAACTAGATGATGTTTAAAGGTCCTTTCAACCCAAACCATTCTATGATTCTATATATGTACACATCTAGGTTTGTATATTTATGTGTATAAACATATTTACACTTTGAAAGCTGGCAGTAGTCGTGTGTGCACCGTGGCAAGTACAAGGTGCCTTGGTTTGACACTGTTTTCAGATCTGTGGTGTAGGTGAAGCTGCTTAGCGGTCCCAGTGGCCAAGGTGTAGTGTTGTCTGATAAATCTTGAAGGGTTATCAGGTTGCTGGGATCAGAACTTGCTAACAGATTTTCCTGAAAGAAAGAACACTGTCCACAAGTGATTTGCACTTGGGCTGTACCACCCAGATTAGATTGCAAGAACCAGTTTTTTCCATCTTTCTGTGTCCTAGCTTCATGTTCTCCGAAACTACATTTAAACTGTGAAGATACATTCTTTGCATCAGACTTCCTAGAGCAATGTGAATTTCAAGCAGTTCTGGAATATTTTAAAACCTCATAGAAAGGCTGCTTTTACTATTCTTCCCAGTTTCTTCTGCTGGTAGCAATATGTTACTTACAATATTTAACTTTTCTAATATGAATTTATGTGTATTAATAGTCAATTTTTGGACAGCATCCCTCTAGGAGAATCTATATAGGGAGGACTATGTAGATGTGTGTATGTGTATATATGTATACACAGCTGCACACACTACATCTGTTCCTGTGTATATATACGATGTATGTATCAACTTGGTTCCATACTCGTTGTGTCTCTCCTGAGACAATACTTGATTTATATTGATTTGACAGGCATATAACACACCTACCAATCAGTCTTTTCCTGTCGTGTTTCTGTAACCATTAATATTAGCAAGTTATAATGATCAGATATCTTTCCTACTAGGTGTTAAGTGTTAGCAACATTAATTTTTTTTCCTGCTTTTTTTTATTCCAGGAAATTATTTGCCAGAAGAATAATGTAAGTATGATTTCTGGATGCTAGTTGAATTCTAGGCATTCCAAAATCCTGTTTCATTTAATGTTGTTTATCTTATGTTTTCCTCTTGAATCATTTAACACTCTCCTACTGTATTTTACAGAGTTAGATGCAGAATTCTGAAAATTCTAGCAGCAAATCTCTGTATACCAGTTTGTTGCTAGGTACCAGGCTCACTTCTTACCTTGCCACCATCTATCAGTGGTATTTTCCTTGGTGACTTTACTTGTCTGTCATATTTTTTCACACACCATTTACATCTGTCATCTTGTGGGGTTTTTTTTTTTGTTGACTTTTTCTGTACAGTGTTATTTAGTGTTTTTGAAAAATACTCAATTGAAAAGGAGAGTTATTTGGAAACTGATGCTCATTTTAGAAACCCATAGCTACAGCTATGAAAATATATATATTTATAAAGGGAGAGTGTGTGTGTGTGTGTATTTCTGGAAGGTGAGTCCTAGAGCTTGTTAGTCGTAGAGCAGTGCAGATCCCAGTAGTCTGTCTGTGACTGCCAGGCATTAAACTATTTTTCTGCACCTTGACATCCCTCTGGTTTCTGAGGTTGGCCTTGCAAATTTGCCTTCCCTGTTTCATTCCCAAGTTCAAGGGAGGCCAACCTATGACTGTGAGAACACTGCTTTCTTAATGTGGTTTGTGCTGGAGCAGCAGGACCGCTCGTGTCAGAAATAAATATCTGGCATGTTGAGTTGTTCTTGGCTTCGCTTTGGGGCTTACTGGTTGCTGTATATGCTAAGATATAATTCTGTAGTAGTTAGTGGTGTGCAGATATCCTGAGGTGCTGTGTGTGATGTATAATTCCATATATTTGAATAAACCTTTATAAGGGGCATATGAACTATTTAATTTTAGAAACTGGTGAAGTTTTATTTCCCACAGTGTTAAAACTGCCACAAAACCTGCAGTATTCCTCATTTTACTTTTTTATTTCACAGTGAAATTCATGGATTAAGTAAGGACTTCTGACAGTATGAAACATGGTTCTTTGAAAAGGATGCAGCTATCTACTATAGCTGATGGAGTTTCTAAAGATGGCTTCAAAACCAGTGCAGTCTTTGGCCCTAAAAACAAACAAACAAACAAATAAGAAACAACCGAAGAGGGTTCCATATAGTATAACTCTTAACCAAAAAGTGCTGAGAGTCAGAGACTCTCAGAATGCTGTGAATAATGTGCTAGACTAAAAATCTCTTGCCTTTCTGTAATGAAGGTGGAGTAAATGATCACTTAGGCCTTTACACAAAATGAAAAAGAACAGCAAGGCCTTTCTTGTAAATGAATGTATTGCATTCTGTAGTTTTGTTCCGGTAGCCCAGGATCTAGGGAGAATTATGCGTGACTAATGCAATGTCCCTGTGAGGGTAGGGGAAGAGCTCTGTTAGCAGGAAACCATCAGGAGATGACTGGTACAGTAGAATAAAGGGGAGATGTCATCTTGTCCTATATTTAAATGACAGTGCCTGAAGCTCAAGGAGAGGCATGGTAACTTGGCCTTCATGTGCTTGGGAAAGGATTGTTCTGTTTTCTATTCAAATTTGGATAGGTGGCTGTGAAACTGTCATTTATCACTTTTAGAAATGTTTCAGTGTATGCCACAAAAAGAATGTGTTCCTTGAGAGTCTCAGATGTTTTCAAGCACACCCACATAACATCTTTTCTGGAAGGAAGTATTTTCCCAGGGATTAGAACAGGGAAGTCAGTGAAACTAGCTTAGCAACTCTGCAACTGATTTTTTTTATTTTTTTTTTTCTCCTTTTTCCTCTTATTCTGGCGTACTGTCAGCCAAATTACTTGGAAGCACAGTTTTCATAATGTTGTTGCATGCCTAAATATTGAATATAATTCCCACTTAATAAAAATCACATTTCTTCATAAATCATAAGTCTCTTGGATATATGGGTATGACAAAGGTGCTGTTCCTGAGAGTCTGTGATGGTGATGTTCCCCCTTACCAAAAATCACCATATGAGTGATTACTAGAGGTTACAAATAGGAAAAAAACCCCGAAATTCATACATGAATAAACCAGGAATTTAGTCCTGCTGTTCTACAACATGTTTTTTAATAGCACGCAAACATCAGCCATAACAGGACAATGGTAACCCTGGCACCGGGGGATTAAAAAGGCTGCAAAACAAGTGCGTGTGTGTGTATCTATATATATCTCTCTAACTGAAATGCCTTCTGTTTGCTTTTCCTGAACCTTGTATCCCTAAAACTAGTGGGGAGGAAAAAAAAATTAAAAAAAAAAAAAAGCATTACCAGCCGTTTTGTTCTTTGTTCTGACTGGATTTTTGTGCTTCCTAATAATAGTCAATACAATGTTGTAGGATAAGCTGCCTGGAGCCTTTCAGGGCAGAGCAGTGCAAGATAACATAGGCTCATTTCCTGTTGTATGTAGTTTTATAGCTACTTAATTGGACCTTTTCCAAATGTTGCAGTAATACCAAAACCATACATTTTTACAGGGAGTGATACTTCGACGGGAGGCAGTTACTTTGATATTTGAAAGCCTAAGTGTAGTTTTTTCTCTTATCTGATTTTTGAGGTCAACCAAGCAGCAGAGGCATTCTAGATATTGCTCGTAAAGAGTTTCAGTCACAAGGAGATGTTGGTATAAAGGTAATAGTTCATGGCCATAATTTGCTGGTTTTACTTCACTAGTTTTTATTTCATACTAATTCTTCCCAGTTTGATTCTTACCAACTTTGGAGGAAAGCTGCAGATCAGGTTCCAAATGGCCACTTATTCATTTTATTTTTTTTTAAATTTCACTTCTTGCTGAATCTGAGGAGTTTTAACATGCATGCCTTACACCTACAGTTTGCAACCAACTGCGGTAAGTAAAACCTCAACACAGTGCTCACTTTCCAATTCAGGCTGCTTACTTGCACCAAGTTGTAGTGATAACCTCAGGAGCTGCCCAAGGTGTGAGATGGCAGTACAGCTCCTGGCCAGATTGGGCAGCAGTGGGAACCGTTCCACTGGGCAGCTGGCTCGCAGGCATTAGTGATTAAGCAACAGGGTTAATGTTGTATGGCCAGGGACTCTTACTAATGTTTTCCTTGGAGGAATCAGAGACTGTAATTTTTATGGTTTTCCACAACCCTTCCTAACTGCCTCCTGTTTAAGGTGTAGCTTGGGAGACAGTTTGGTGTCTTCTTTGGGTGAAGCATTCCTTCAGCAGGAGAATGAGTGACCCCTGGATGAGACATGCCAGAGGTGTCTGCATGCTTGGAGCCTCCACATGGGTACTGCTAGAAGACTGTAGATCCCTAGGATATGTTTAGATATTGGTATCTTTCACTGTGGAAACAAGGGGAGATAATTTTAATATTCCTCACCCAGCTGACAAATGTTTTGGGGGCAGTTTGATGTTTTGTATCCAAGTACTTAAAATGCCATGTAGTAACCTTCAGTCAGTATGATAATGACAACTGTGGTTTTTATTGTTATTTATGATACATCACTAATTTCTTGCTTGTTCTTTCATTTATTTTTTTTTTTTTAATTCTTTGACTAATATTTGGCACATACATTTCTTGTGAAAAGTTAGAACTTTTTTCTTATATGAATATGATGAAAGGATCATGTAGAGTGTGTGTTGATTTTTAACAAGCAAATAGAAAGTTATTGCTGGGTATATAAAGAAAGAATATATTCTCAAAGAAAATGAGAAGTATTTAAAATAGTAGACCTAGTGTCTGTGCTTCAGTTCACTTGAAGTGTGAGGCTTACTTTTGGTTCTTTTCAAATCAGTGGCAAGGCTCTCATTCATGTGAGTGGGATTTGAAGTAAACGCAAACTGAGTCTGTATTCATTAAAACATTAACACATGGTGATTTACTGTGTGTTTGGGGGGATGGAGGGAATAGATTTAATAACCTGATTTAGGATTTTGCCATCTGTTACATGTAACACCATGCGCAGTCAGAGAATTGCCTTTAAGAAAAATCTCATCAGAAGAATTGAAATAAGAGCAGATATTTCTCAGAAGAACTAGTAGGAAAAATGAAAAAAAGCTGATCTTAATTAGACAAGAGTCATCAGGAAGAACAGTTGCTACTGTGAGAGATACTGGCTATTTTTATTACCTCAACTGACTGATTTTATTAAAAAAAAAAAAAATAAGTTACATTAGATGCTGACCTGAAGCTTAGGCAAGTATATGCAATTCGCTAGATTCTCCCATTCATGAGTAAAGCATCATGGTTTTCTTTGGGGGGACTTCTGTTTTCTTTGACGCTTCTTGTCCTTGAAGGCAGCTTTCTTCTGTTTGTGGATATTTGACTGTTAAATGATCCCAACAGAACAGTGCTAGTAAAAAGCCTCAAGGAATCAAGAGGACTGCTCATCATTGACTCCCTGGAATTTTGCGTTTTTGAAGTAAAATTCAAGATCTGAGAACTGAGCTGAACTCAGATGGCCATTTCTATAGCATTCTATCTATTGGTGTCTTCATCTGTACAACTTCCAAAGAAAAATCTTCTGTATTACATCAGATATATTTGAGGGGGAATGAATCATGTTTACCTTATTGCATTGATGTTCTTTCTAAGAAGACATGGTCTCCAAATTGAATTCCCAAAGAGCTGCTGTCGCGTGAAAGGGTAAAGTAATTTGGCAGAAAATAAACTCCTTGCGTTTCAGCTGGTCCTTGGATATTAGAGGGGCTGGGGGCAGCTAGGTTTTGATACTGAGTGATGTCCAATTTGGCACTATTAGTCCGTTATGTTCAGTGTATCTGAACACTTAGGGCTCTGGATCCACTACTAGCACCCTTGCTGGCCAGTCGTGCTCCATGGTCTCACACAGCCAGTAAGGAGCTGATGGCACCCAATGAGAGAACTTCTGGAACTAGCAGCATGAAAAGTGCAGTTTATTGAGAGCAACAGAAATACAAGTTCTTATAGATTGCCGGTAATAAATACACTGTCTGCAAAGCATATATATAAGGATATACCAAACGCGTTAAATCAAAGAGTAGTTCAAGAAGATTTCTAAGTTTAAGAGTCCAGATCTTACCCAAAGGCATTCCTAAGGGGAGGGGAAGCGAGGTTCAGCCCGTTGACTGATCCCAGGAGTCAGAGATGGTTGGCGATAGTATCTTCCCTGACTTGTCCACGATGATGTCTTCCCCAACATCC